>RYFJ01002724.1:0-55156 GCA_003991445.1 Oryza meyeriana var. granulata
CAAGACTGGAGTACCAAGTACTCCGCAGCCATGCAGGGAAAATTATATGATGCAGGATATACAAAGGGGGAACTGGGTTAATTCTAAAACCTTATCAGTAGTTTCACAAACATCCCAATTTATAAAAAAAATTTAGTTTTGTAGGGTTTAATATTACATGTCGTATCTCTCATTTAACCATTATGACAATTCTACTTATGCCATTACTCTGGATTCACCCATAGACATATCTCCATTAATCGGGAGCACGCGTATTCGAAAACCAAATGACTCTGCAGCGTCTACCAGCTTTACGCCCGCACGATACCCCATAGCTACCAGGTTGAAGATAACAAAGTGTAGTACTGCCCCAAGCTCATATCTGTTCTGCCTGCAGGTTATGGACAGGCGCCTGTTGGCCTCAACTTGGCCTTCGCGGGGTGTGCACCAACCCGTGACTTGTCCACCACTATTGCATGACTAGGAGGAACACGCAGTCCTCAAAAGCCACAAAGGGCACCGCATGCACCAACACTCATATAAACAAATAATTCTACATCCTCAGTGGCATTACACACGTAAAGCCTTAAAATGCCATACCACTGAAGGCTACAGAAGTTCCATTTCACTGGAGCAGTAACACACTGGGTCCGATACCTCGATCGTGCGGCTGGGCGCTAACTATGTCACTTATACTGCACAATGGGGTGGTGTCCTTAAAACTTTAAATATATCATATACTCATCCAAAACTATCCATAAAATAACACGTTTCATATAATATTCTCAACATGTTCATAATAAGCAGATTAACCTAGAGTTATCAAAGATATATATTCTAGGCTCACTCAAGTCATGTCATTACATTTACAACAATATCAAATGAAAGTATATCTATTTCAAAACTTTAGAAAATTAACTCATGCATCCTATTTAAGTACTTCAAGGTAGTACTCTACCCAAAATATGACCTAGCTCCAGATCAGGTTCAATTATTGTTCAAAGATGCATGACTTGCCTTCGAGATCGTTTTTGTGTACGTACCAATCGTCTCCTCCTATGACTACGTAGGCGTATGCGTCAGCTGCGGACTCGGACTCCTCAATTGGATCTGCTGCGGTGGAATCTATTGATACACAAATAAAATAAATAAATGAATAACTCTAAATAAATGCTAAAAATTCAGAAAGTGCACAGGATATTAATAGAGGAATTATGGAAGAAATTTGAGATTTTTCTGAAGTCGCGTCAAACGGAAACCCTAGAGCCAAAATTTGGGTTTCGTCAACGGATGCTCGGATCACGACAAAACTGGCGCGGATGGATTCGGAGTAATTCAAGGAGTCAGGAATAGGTCTCAGATTTCTATTCTGAGGTCAAATGAGCAGTGAACCAATTGAACCAAGAAATAAAGAATTTCTAAATTTTCTTTTAAAGGGAAAAAACTGGTTCACTAGTTTTTCTTGGTTTACAGAGGATGGCGGCAGTTCGAGGGCGCCGGCAGCGAGGGATGCCGAGGGGTGGCGAAGTAGGGCCGGTTCTGGCCTCCTAGGGCCTAGGCGAATCCATTCCTGTAGCTGGCCACGGTAGAGATGTCAGCAGCGAGCCTGGCGGCGCCGGCCAGATCATGGTGGCGGCGCTTCGGCAGGTCGGCAGCAGGGCGTGGCTACCAGGGAGCATCAAAGGAGCAAGGGAGAGCTAATGGTGGCGAGGGTTGAGCCAGGGGATGGCTGCAATGGCAGCATACCGTGCAGCCGGCGGTTGGCAGATCAGGGCAGGCGGCGCGGGGCGGTGCCAGCAAGCTTGTTGGGGAAGGAGTGGGGAAAGGAGGAGTCTGGCATGGCGAAGGATGGGTCACCTCAATTTTGAGAGATAACGATGACGGCAATGGATTTTGGGGATCGAGCGAGCGGCTGAAGCTAGGCTTCACCATTCTTGCTCTAGCGACGTGTGAACGGCGGCACGAAGTCTAGTGTGGCTTCCGGCAGGAGGTAGAAGGGATGGAGGCGGTCCTGTTTGCCTTTGGCGGCGACCGACGAGGAGCTGTGGATAGAGATAGAAAGGGAGACAAAGAGCGGCAGTGGCGTTGGCTTTAAAACTGAGCTCGGGAGGATGAGATCGAGCACATGTTGATCCAGTGCTTAGCGTAGAAGCAGCTGCGTGGCGAGGCAAGGACACGTGGTGGGGAGAGGCATCAGCAATGCTTTGTTCTGCTTCCTCCATGTAGAGGCTGAGGCGGTTGAGGTGATGGGCCAGCCTGGGTTGGCTAGCCTAGGCCAGAAAAATAAAGAAAGGGGTAAAAGAAACAGAAAAGTAAACCGGGCCGAGGAGAAAACAGATCGACGACGAGCGAAAGAAAAAGGGCCGATGACCCGAGAACAAGGCAGACTCGTCCGTGAGAATTTAGGGTAGCGGATGAATGCATAGAAAGTTTGCACTTCCGAGAAAATTAAAAATAAAAGAAAAAGAAAAACAAACGATGAATGAAGAACGACATTTTAAAATTGAACGAAATGATAAAGTCGACGTGGATTTTTGAAAATACACAAAAATAAAAAGGGTTTTAAAATGTAGTCAGTTTTAGGGCTGTTACATTTAGGATTTAGGGTTTTCGCTCTATCTTCTCATTTCCATTCCAATGGATCAAGAATCGCCTCAATCGGAGGTCGTATGCAAAAGTTACACATTTTTCTCTCTTTTTTTCACACACATGACGCTTTTTTGGTTGAATACGAAACCTCCTTGGCTGAAATCATGTCCTACTTCGAGACCACGAGGGCAAAGCCGCTACGGTGAGACCAAAACATGAACAAAACTCGAAGCTCTAGAGGAACTAGATGCTAAGACCAGCAAAGGACACGACGACGCAACCGAAAGTTCAACAATGCGATGTACGAAAAAGAAAAATTACGAGGCTAAGACTGGATCGAACAGATTGATCTACTACAAATTAGGGTTTAGGGTTTAGGGTTTAGGGTTTTTGCTCTATCTTCTCGTTTCCTTTCCAATGGATCAAGAATCGCCTCAATCGGAGGTCATATGTAAAAGTTACACTTTTTTCTCTCTTTTTTATTTTTTCTTTCTTTTTTCCTCACACACATGACGCTTTCCTTGTTCAATACGAAACCACCTTGGCCGAAATCGTGTCCTACTCTGAGACCACTAGGGCAAAGCCGCTATGGTGAGACCAAAACGTGAACGGAACTTGAAACTCAAGAGGAACTAGACGCTAAGACCAGCAAAGGACAAGACGAAGAAACCGAAAGTTCAACAGTGCAATGTACTAAAAAGAGAAATTACGAGGCTAAGACTGGTTCGGATAGATTGATCTACTGCTAAATAGGTTCTAGAGTTTAGGGTTTAGGGTTATCACTTTAACTTCAAGTTTCCTTTCCAACGTATCAAGAATCGCCTCAATCGGAGGCGTATGCAAAAGTACATCTTTGTTTCGCTCTTTTTTTCTTTCTTTTTTTCACACACGACGCTTTCCTGGTTAAATACAAAACCTCCGTGGCCGAAATGTTGTCCTACTCTGTATCCACTAGGGTAAAGCCACTACGGTGAGACCAAAACATGAATAGAACTCGAAAATCTAGAGGAACTACATGCTAAGACCAGCAACGGACACGATGATACAACCGAAGGTTCAACAATGCAATGTACTGAAAAGAAAAATTAGGGTTTAGGGTTTAGGGTTTTCACTCTATCTTCTCGTTTCCTTTCCAACAAATCAAGAATTGCCTCAATCGGAGGTTGTATGCAAAAGTTACACTTTTCTCTCTCTTTTTTTCCTTTTTTTCTTTTTTTCCTTTTTTCTTCACACACACGACGCTTTCTAGGTTGAATACGAAACCTCCTTGGCCGAAATCGTGTCCTACTCCGTGACCACTAGGGCAAAGCCACCACGGTGAGGCCAAAACGTGAACAAAACTCGAAACTCAAGAGGAACTAGACGCTAAGACCAGCAAAGGACATGACAATGCAACCGAAGGTTCAACAATGCAATGTACTGAAAAGAAAAATTGCGAGGCTAGACTGGTTCGGACAGATTGATCTACTGCTAATTAGGGTTTAGGGTTTTCGCTCTATCTTCTCCTTTCCTTTCCAACGGATCAAGAATTGCCTCAATCGGAGGTCGTATGCAAAAGTTACACTTTTTTCTCTCTTTTTTCTTTTTTCCTTTCTTTTTTTCACACACACGATGCTTTCCTGGTTGAATACGAAACCTCCTTGGGCAAAATCGTGTCCTACTCCATGACCACTAGGGCAAAGCCAGTACGGTGAGACCAAAACATGAATAGAACTCGAAACCCTAGAGGAATTAAACGCTAAGACCAGGAAAGGACACGACGGTACAACCGAAAGTTCAACAAGGCAATGTACTGAAAAAAAATTGTGAGGCTAAGATTGGTTGTTTTGAGGCCATGGGACCTGGGTACCTCGTCACAAGCATATGGGCCACGAGGATAGAGGATGGGCCTAGCCTTGTAATTAGAGATATGGTAGAACCCGAAAGACTTTGCCTTGTACAATAAGGAATACACAGTCCTAGTCGAGTAAATTGTATCTCTAAGAGGAGATCCTTTGGCCGTATCCGGCTGGGACTCCTACCTTGTACCCCTATCCCCCAGTATATAAGGGGAGGCAGGGCGCCCCTGAGGGTAGAAGATCATAGATCAACACAAATCCTCAAAGGAATAACACCACAACTGGACGTAGGGTATTATCTCACACCGAGGACCTGAACCAGTATAAAATCTCCCTGTGTTCCTTTGCAATCCACCGAGTTTCCATCCGCCGGGTAGTCCCATATTCATATTGCTGGTGTAAAACATCGACAGTTGGCACGCCAGGTAGGGGCTCGGCGAAATCTACATCTACAAGCTCGATGGATCCAACAACAGGAGTCGACGGTGACAAATTCTCTCTTAGAGATACAGTCTCATTTGGAAGCCTCGACTTCGTTTCCAACTTGTTCGGCAACCTTGCCTTGGCCGACGCAGATCCAATCCAACCTGCCGAGGAACTAGCCGACTCCGTACCAGTCGGTCCACAACACGCTGCGGCCACCCTTGTCGATGTGCTGTGGCAATCTACCACTTGTCTAGGAAGCCTCGACTTCCTCGCCGACATGTTTGGCAACCTTGCCTTGGCCAACGCAGATCCAATCCAACCGGCCGAGGAACCAGCCGACTCCACGCCAGTCAGTCCACAACACACTGCGGCCACCCTCGTCGACATGCTGTGGAAATCTACCACCTGTCCGGGTCTTGGGACAACTCTCTCTTTCGGCGTCTGACTCGCGCTCGGCCTTGAGCTGGCCCGGGTCGGGCTAAGAGGGGGAGAGATCATCAACTTCCCTCACAGACTCGGCGACGCCGTGGATCTACATCTCACGCGGCACACCCGATCCCCTGCGATTCAGTTTGGACATGCCCCAAAGCCGCTCCAGATTGGATCTAGGGAGGTTGGAGTTGTCCTTACTCCGATCAATTACTCGGATTTCGACTCCACGTCGGACAGCGGTTCGAACACCAGTTCGGACACTAGTCTGGCGAGTTTCCTTCTGCCCCGCGAGATCTTCATGGCTTCAACCCCTCCACCAGAGGTACCCAACTACAAGAGGAGCAACAAGAGGAGGCACACCGACTACGACAACAGGAGGAGGCCGACTGCGAGGCTCGCAATGATGAGCTACGCAAGGCTCGATGAACCGCTCGGCAATAGATCCAACAGACTAGAGTCGGCAACCATGACGTCTTCGTCACGCCACAATAGAACGTTGTGGCCACTGCAACCCTGCTGGATACACACCAGCTCGGGCCTGATCACCCGGCCACCACGACTATCGCCAAGATTAAAGCTATGATCACAGCTGCCGCATGTCAGCAACACCAGCAGTCGTGCGAAACACTTATACTGACCAATCGGTTGGGTTCTCCAGCGGCAGTCTCATCCGCATCAGCACGACGCTAGGCGGCCGGCTCAAGTTGGCCACACGAGGAGTCGTGGCAAACATCACTCGGCAACACCAACAACAACAATCGGCAACGTCACCAGAACAATTGTCGGTTCAACCAGGACCTCCGAGTTCGTCTACAACGCGACCTTCGACAAGACATTAACGCCCATTGCCGTCAACGCAAAGAGGACGAGCGCCACCGACTAGAGGACGAGCATGAGCGCTTCGGCCTCCACCACGAGCGGTTCAACTACCGCGATCAAGCTGAAGCCCTCACGAAGATGAAGACGTTCCAGCTTTCACCCATGAGCTATAGGACGTCGACTGCCATCGGGCTTCAAGCCTACGGTGATCGAGAAATACAACGGCAAAACCAACCCTAAATCCTGGCTCACCGTATATACTCTAGTAATTCGAGCTGCTGGAGGTGACCATAAAGCCATGGCTAACCACCTCCTGGTCGCCCTAGCCAACTCAGCGAGGACATGGCTAACAGGGCTCCCGAGGCGGTCGATCGGTTCTTGGGGAGAACTCAAGGAGCAGTTCATCGCTAACTTCCAAGGGACCTACGAGGGGCCGTCTTTCGAGCACCATTTATACCAACTGCACCAGAGGAAGAACGAGTCTCTACGTGAATTTATCAAGCGATTCTCCGAGAAGCACAACCAAATCCCAATGATCAAGGATGAGTCATCATCGCCACCTTCCGCAAGGGAGTAAAGGACGCCCCGTTCATCGTGAAATTCACTTGAAAGCCTCTAGCCACTGTCAGGGCTCTCTTCGATATGGCAAACAAATATGCCGACTCGGCCGAGGTAGTCGCAGAGGCCCTCGACGAGAAGAAAGAGTCCCGGCAAAAAGACCAGAAGGAAAAAGCCGACAACGAGCCATCACAGAACAAGTCTGGCAGCCGCAAGCGGAAGTCGGACAACGAGGTGGCCAACGTGGAGTGCACTCGGTCGCAACCCCCAAGGAACAACGAATACTAGAAGGTTATGAACGGGCCTTGCCCCTTCCATCCCAAGGGCAAGCACGCGGCCAAGGATTGCTTCATGCTCAAGAAGTTTGCCTCCGAGCAGACTTCATTATCTGGCGCTGACAAGGACAAAGACAAGCCAGACTCAGGCCCGACCAATGATTTTCAAGATCCCCAGGCCGAGCTCAACCACATCTTCGAAGGGCCGTCCGTGTACAAATCCAAGCGGAAGCAGAAGCTGACAGCACGCGATATCAACACGGCCTCTACAACAGATGCCCCCCAATATTTGCATTGGTCAGAAACACCCATCACATTCGACCGCGCAGATCACCCCGATCGGGTCTCACACCCGGGATGCTACCCACTCGTCCTGGACCTGGTTGTCAAGAATATCAAGCTGAAGAAGGCCCTCATAGACGGAGGCAGCGCGGTCAATATGCTCTTCGCCAAGACCCTGGATGAGATGAAAATCCCTCGTTCAGAACTGCGGTCGAGTACTACGCCCTTCCACGGGATAATTCCCGGCCTGTCTTCAACACCCCTCGGGCAGATAACCTCGCCGGTCACCTTCGGCATGTAGGATAACTTCTGCACAGAAAACATCTGCTTCGAGGTCACTGATTTCGAGACTGCATACCACACGATACTCGAACGACCGGCGCTCGCCAAATTCATGGTGATACTGCATTATACCTACATGGTGCTCAAAATACCTGGGCCAGCAGGAGTCCTCTCCCTCCGCAGCGACATCAAGCAAGCCTTCACCTACGACAAGGAGAGCTGTGAGTTGGCTCAATCACAAGAGGCGGCAGTCGGACGCAACAACATTCGACAAGCTGTCACAACCGAAGTCAAGGATGACCAAGTTCTAGCCAAAAAAGCAGCAAAGTCGGGAATTTCAGTGTACTCCGACACGAAGAAGAACCCCCCTAGACCCTTCTGACCCCTCCAAGACTACCCTAGTCGGGACCAGACTCGACCCCAAATAGGAAGACACACTCGTCACCTTCCTCAAAGCCAACAAGGATATCTTCGTATGGAAACCGTCTGACATGCCAGGCGTACCAAGGGAGGTGATCGAGCATGCCCTCAACATCAAGACAGACACCAAGCCAGTCAAGCAACGGCTATGGCGCTTCGCACAAGACCTAAAGATGCTATCTGGGAGGAGATAACCAAGCTTCTCGCAGTCGGGTTCATCAAAGAGGTCTGTCACCCAGATTGGCTAGCAAACCTAGTCCTGGTCCGGAAGAAAAATGGTAAATGGTGCATGTGCGTCGACTACACCGATCTCAACAAGGCATGCCCCAAGGATCCATTTGGGCTACCCTGAATAGATCAGGTGGTGGATTCAACCGCAGGGTGCGAACTTCTTAGCTTTCTCGACTATTACTCGGGATACCACCAAATCAGCCTCAAGGAGGAGGACTGCCTAAAGACGTCTTTTATCACACTGTTTGGAGCGTACTGCTACATCACTATGCCGTTCGGTTTGAAAAACGCTGGAGCAACGTATCAACGGGCCATTCAGCGGTGTCTACACACTCAGATCGGGCGCAACATGGAGGCCTACATCGATGATGTGGTGATCAAGACCAAGTCCAAAGAAGACCTCATCGCTGACCTGGAAGAAACCTTCCAAAATCTTCGAAGATTCAAGATGAAGTTGAACCCGAAACAGTGTGCCTTCGGGGTGCCATCTGGAAAGCTACTCGGCTTCATCGTCTCGCAACGCGACATCGAGGCCAACCCGGAGAAAGTCAATGCAATCATGAACATGGCACCCCCGACTAGCTAGAAGGACGTCCAGAAGCTAACAGGCTGCATGGCGGCACTCAGCCGGTTTATTTCTCGACTAGGTGAACGGGGCATTCCCTTTTTCAGGCTATTGAAGAAAGCAGACAATTTCCAATGGACTCCTGAAGCCCAGCAAGCCTTCGAAGACTTCAAAAAATTTCTCACATCACCACCCATGTTGGCGTCACCAATGCCCCAAGAACCATTAATTCTGTATCTCGCGGCAACCACTCAGGTAGTCAGCATGGTGCTGGTGGTCGAGCAATCCGAACAGGGTCACATACAGAAGATTCATTGGCCAGTCTACTTTGTCAGCGAGGTTCTTGCTGACTCGAAGAAGAGATATCCGCAGGTCCAGAAGCTATTGTACGACCTACTCATCACTGTCCGGAAGCTGGTGCACTATTTCCAAGCATATCAAGTCACTGTGGTCACATCATATCCACTCAGGGATGTCCTGCATAATCGCGAGGCCACCGGCCGAATCGCTAAATGGGCGCTTGAGTTGATGGCATTCTACATCACCTTTCAGTCATGGACAACTATCAAATCACAAGCTCTAGCCGACTTCGTGGCTGAGTGGACAGAAGTTCAAATGCCTACATCAACAGCGAAGCTAGAGTACTGGACAATGTACTTCGATGGTTCTCTACGGATCGGTGGCGCCGGGACCGGCATCGCACTAACGTCCCCTACTGATGAAAAACTCAAGTATGTTCTGCAGATCCACTTCCCGACTTCCCACAACGCTGCCGAGTATGAGGCACTTATCCATGAGCTCCGCATTGCTATATCACTCAGCATCCACCAACTGGTTGTGCGAGGAGATTCTCAACTCGTGGTAAACCAAGTCATGAAAGACTGGACATGTCTCGATGACACAATGGCAGTGTACTGTCAGGAGATCCGGAAGCTGGAAAACAAGTTCGATAGGCTGGAGATAACACATGTCCTACTACAATACAATGATGCTGTAGACGAATTGGCAAACATGGGATCCAAGCGAGAAGCGGTCCCGACAGGGATCTTTGTCGAGCAACTTATGGAGCCATCAGTTAAGAAGAAACTAGTGCCAGAGCAGTCGGGAGACGAACCTACCCCGGCAACAGACGAAGTACTAAACATATCTCAAGATTGGCGGACTCCTGTTCTCAAATTCCACCTGGACGATGAACTCCCAGAAGATCACTGCCTAGCCGAACAAATTAAACATCAAAGCAAGAGTTTTCTAGTCATCGGAGAAGACCTATACCGAAGAAGTGCATCCGGTGTCCTCATGCGTTGCGTCACCACCGAGGAGGGCAGGTAGATTCTACAATCGATCCACTCAGGCATATGTGGCAACCACGCCGCATCCAGGACGTTAGTCGGAAAGGCTTACTGGCAGGGATTTTTCTTGCCAACAGCGGCACCTGTTGCTACCATAACAGCGGCACGAGCAAAGGACTTCATCATGAGTATATTATACCGATTTGGGGTCCCTAACCGCATCATCACGGACAACGATACTCAGTTCATGAGCAGCGTGTTTCAAGGTTTCTGTGACGACTTCGGCATCAAGATCTGCTATGTGTCTATGGCACACCCGCGGAGCAATGGGCAGGTTGAACGCGCCAATGGTATGGTCTTACAAGGTATCATGGCCAGGATATTCGACCGACTACAACCATACGCGGGTCGGTGGGTACAAGAGCTCCCATCTGTTCTCTGGTCTCTTAGAACCACGGTTAGTTGGGCAATAGGGCAATCCCCTTTCTTTTTGGTCTATGGTGTCGAGGCTATGCTACCAACCGAGTTATAGTTTGGCTCTCCCCGAGTTCGGGCTTACTTAGAAGACACCTCAAACAATACCCGATTGGTCGAACTAGATCAGTTGGAAGAAGCGAGAGACATCGCAATAATCCAGTCGGCAAGGTATCTTCAAGGCCTGCATCGCTACCACAATCACAATGTCCGTGGCCGCGCCTTTTTGGTCGGAGATCTCGTCTTGAGAAAAATACAAACCACCAAAGACAAGCATAAACAATCCCCAATATGGGAAGGGCCATTCATTATAGCTGAGGTCACACGGCCAGGCGCCTACCGACTAAAGACCGAAGACGGCGCCCTCATCAGCAACTCATGGAATATAGAATAACTACATCCTTTCTATACCTGAGTTTAATACTTTCCATGTGTACAATTTTTCTCTGACTCACTACGCCACTTATCTCAACTGAGTAGTGAGTCAGAGGCTGCATGTATTATATGTGCTTTGTCAATAATATACGAGCCTATTTTACTTAAGTTATGAAGTTTTGCAACGACTTTGTTATGTTTGCCCGAGTACAGCTTCCTACGATGAATGATTTTATTAAGTTCCTATAGAATAACTTGGTGTAGACTATATAGTTGGGTAAAGCTAATGATAACTAAGTCAGAACCTAGAGCTTGGCGGCATTGCGCATATATTTACACATGTCTTTACAAAAATTTATATACACCAACTGCATGATAGACTATTCTTACATACCCAGGTCTCGGGTGATCACCTCTATAGTCGGCCTCGCCTTGGCTATCAGCTCCAGCGCCTCCTCAGGTGTCGTCTCCTCGGCGAACCCCTCTCCGATGGCCTCAATGTCTTCCCTGGGGTAGATTGACTTGGTCATCGCCAGGGTTTGGGCCATGCCGACATTAGTACGCTCATCCGAGTACCTCTTCAGGATACTCGGTGCATCGTTAACGCGCGCCTACACCTGACACACCGTGTTGGAGTTGGTTCCCACATGACGAGGGTCCATCACGTCAAGGAGGCCTTTTACGGACTCAGCAAGGATCTCCCGTGACTCCTTGACGTCCTTTATCTCCTCTGCAAAGGCCTTGAATTGGATTTGGGCATTGGCTCTAGCAGCTGCCCGGGTTCACCGACAAGTAAACTTGTTAGGCAAATTGCAGACGAATTTCTTAATGGATTGGTTAAGATCATTGTCAGAGTGGAGACTTACTTTCATAGTCGGCCTCCCACTTGGTTTTGGTCTTCTCCAGTTCAGCCTTTACCTTCTCGAGCTTGGCGTTGGCCTTCTTCAAGTCAGCCTTCTCTTTCTCAAGCTCGGCCTTGGCCCTTGTCAAGTTGGCCTTGTCTTTTTCAAGCCCGGCATTGGCTCTCTCGGCCTCCTTTAGCTGGATTTCTCCCTCTGTTCGGGTCTTCAGCTCGGCTTCGAGGGCTGCACATCAGAATAGTCAAGTACTCAACGTTGCAGTCAAGACACAACTGGGCAGTTGGGAAACAAGATAGCTAGAGAAATATACTAAGGGCTCGGTCAGGAAGATGTATTCGGAAGACTTACTTCCAATCTTCTTGGCTTGGTCCCAATTTTCATCCCTGAGCTGATTAACGGCTCCCTTTAGCCAAGATTCCCTCCCTTGGTGGTGCTGCTCCAATTCAGTCTTTAACGCCCGGAGCTAGTCCAATTCTTGGAGCTAGGAGGCAACCTGGGTTAGGACCTCATTCATCCTCTTCAAGTGGTCAACAATTTTCTACTCTAGGAGAAATAGTGCAAAGTAGAGTCAAGCGTCAGAACACTTGTGCAAGGAGGACTACCAAGACTCCAATACGGCAAAATTCATACCTTAATCCCCTGGGACGCGAGGATTGCGGTGAGAAGCAAGTCTTCACGCTCCTTCTCCGCCGCAACCTCGTCATGCTTGTAACTCCTCGCAGCTCTGTCGGGGGCCACCCAACGGAATGTCCTCGGGAACTTGCGGGGAGGGGCTTCGAGCCTGGGGAGGTCTGGTCTTTCCGAAGACAACGACGACGACGACGATGGCAACAAGGACGGCGACGGGGTCCTGGCCCTCAACTCAGCAGCCTCTGGGGCCTCGGGGGCTCGCTCAGGGGCTGGAGCGACAGCTTCAACAACCGCCCCATGGTCGGCCGGTGTCGGCGGCCCTACAGTCGGGGTGATATCAGTTTCTGCAACTGGGACCGTCGCCGGCTCAGCAGGTGTGCTCACTAGCATTGGCTCGGCTAGGGCTGGCTCAACAACGGGGGTAGCTAGGACTGTCTCCTTGAGATCATTGTCAGCTCGCTTCCTACGTAACGAGTCAAATATCAAAATGATACCATGCCAAACAAGATTTTCAGAATACCTAGAGCAACCTACCTCTTGGAGAACTTAAGCCTCTGTCCGGGGGATCCAGAGGTTGGCACTGGAGGGCCGCTGGCTGTCAGGCCTGAGGGCACGGTAGTCAGCGGTGGTGTTTCTGTCCTGGTCGGCCCCGCTCGCGATGCGGCCGGCTAGGGTGCCCGGGTACTTGGCGGCGCCATTCCTGGGCTTGATGTTGCTGAGCCTGGTAGTGCTGGACCTGACCTTGTACTCGGTGGCACTCGTATTAGGCTCGATGATGCTGAGCTCGACTGCGCTGGTCCCGGTCTGGGACTCGGCGACCTAGGAGCTATACCGGCGGTGTCTTTTATCTTCAGACTCCCGGCTGTGGCACTCGACCTCATAACTTTCTTCTTGCCCTGATCTACAACAGGTCTCTTCCTCGCTCTCTTGGAGTCAGGCTAGGCAGCAGAAGGACTTCTTGGGCTCTTCTTTGACTTCATGGCCGACAGTGTTCGGGAGTCATTATCAAACTCCTCACATGTCTGCAAGCAATTCAACAATACATGTTACACATTGCGGAGCCGATCTGGGCATATATCTGCAAGCATTCACCACAGATGAACTACAAGATAGCATCAGCAAGGGTTACCTTTGGGCTTGGCCTCTTCCAGCTATAAGCCGCCACAGACCGATCTGTGTCTTCAGTTTCAATCACCCCGCTAGCAAAAAAATCCAGCAGGATGTTGGTCACCTTGTACTTGTCCATCAAGTCAGAATATTTTCGGCTGGGATCACCTTTGCCCTTGTAGTCCTAGCCGAAGTGACACCTCAGCTTTAGTGGCCTGATGCACCGAGTCAAGAAACGTATGGCCACCCATGGACCAGTCAACCCGGCTTTCTTCAGCTTGTCAATCCTACCAACAAGAGTGTGAACTTGCCCCATTTCTTCAGAGGTGGGCAAAGACGACCACTTGGCAATAACCACCGGGGGCAAACCCATAAAAGGGGGAAGGCTTGGCTCAAGATCGGAACAGTAAAACCATTCCTTATGCCAGCCTTTGAGAGAAGATTTCAGAGGGATATTGAAATAGATCCTCTTCATTTCACTTCTGAGTTGGATACCGGCCCCCTAATCACTTGGATTTTGCTCTTGGAGGGTTGGGGCTTGATATGGAACAAATATCTAAAAAGATTTAAATGGGGTTTCACATCCAGGAAGCACTCACAAAGAGTCACGAATATGGAGATTTGTAGAATCAAATTGGGATTGAGATTCACCAACTCGAGTTCATAAAAAGAAAGAAGCTGGCGGAAGAACTCGGAAGATGGAAGAGAAAGACCCTGGTGGAAAAAAGAGGCGAAAACGACAGTCTCACCGTCCTGGGGCTCCGGAACCGTTCACCCTCAGCCGGACACCGGTTGATGACATTGTGGCTCTGCAACCTCAGCTGCTTCTCCAGGAGCTTCAGCTTAGCCGACCCGCAATCCAAAGTCGGCCAGACATCATCCGACACATCCACGAGATCTAAAGCCCTCGGCATGGTTAGGGATGAGGAGAGTTGGGGGAAATGTTGCGGAAGGTTTGGAATAGACGAGGAGGAGCGAAATCGCCCAAGTTCTAATGGGGAAGAGCAAACAATGGCAAACCCTAGCGGAGTGGGAGGCAAAATTTCAGCGCGGAAGCTGGAAGACGAAACGATTGGTGGATTGGAGAAGATGAAGGAATCTTTTCTCTCTCTCCCTGCCTTTTGTAGAGCCTTTTCTGATTCATGGGCTTGGGCTTACACAGTCGGTACTGGGCCACCAAGATATGAGTTTCTACAGTAGCACGCTCAATGTGGGCCACTCGCTGGCTGTGTTAAAATCGTAGTGCTGGTGCTACCAATAGGAACCGATGAGATAAATAGGTATGCTTCATGAAAGCCTAATTGCTGAACACATATGTTTGGGTATCTGTCTTATCCACCAGGTATTGAGGATATATCTTTATAAAGATCACAAGCTGGTCTTCATCAAAATTGGGGATGCAGGTATCTCTCAAGTACACCTAACCACACAATGGATTTAATTTCATAAAGTGGTACTTAGCCTACATGCTTGGCCAACAGTTGCAGTAATGTTATTCCAGCCGACATGATGCTGAAGAGTCTAACTTTCGAGTAGTGTACTACTCGGGAAAGACTATAAATATTTCTTCTAGCCGATATGACGCTGAGGAGTCTAATTTCCGAGTGGGACGCCACTCGGGAAAGACTATAAATACCCTTTCTAGCTGACATGAAGCTTAAGAGTCCCATATACGAGTGGCATGCTACTCGGCAAAGACTATAAATCATATTCCGGTTGACATGATACTGAAGAGTCTCATATACCAGTAGTATACTATTCAGGAAAGACTACAAGGTTAAAGATCTTTGACTTTATGTTTAATTGTTTTCACAATTAAGCAGAAAGTCAGGGGGCTACACCTAATAGGTGCGCCTATTCGGCGCACATTACTCATACTTCTACATGGAGCCCTTCATAGCCTTGCTGCCAGCTGACATGAAGCAGGACTCGGGACGAAGAAGCACTCGGACAAAAAGTACTCGGGAGTAATGCACTTGGGCAATCTTCACTGTGGAGGATGAGCACTCGGCATCAGCTGTGACTCAACTATGAAGGTCTTACGGATTGCTGTGGAGGCCATGGGCCCCGGGTACCTCATCACAAGCATAAGGGCCACTTGGATAGAGGATGGGTCTAGCCTTGTAATTAGAGATATGGTAGAACCTAGCAGACTTTGCCTTGTACAAAAAGAAATACACAGTCCTAGTCGGGTAAATTGTATCTCTAAGAGGAGATCCTTTGGTCGTATCCGGCAGGGACTCCTACCTTGTACCCCTGTCCCCCAGTATATAAGGGGAGGCAGGGCGCCCCCTGAGGGCAAGAGACAGAGGTTCATCAGAATCATAGATCAACACAAATCCTCAAAGGAATAACACCACAATGATGGCCTGAACATCGATGGCCTGAACAGTATAAAATCTCCTTGTGTTCCACAGTAATCCACCGAGTTTCCATCCGCCGGGTAGTCCCATATTCATATTACCGGTGTAAAACATTGACAGGTTCAGACAGATTGATCTACTGCTAATTAGGGTTTAGAGTTTAGGGTTTTCGCTCTATCCTCTCGTTTCCTTTCCAACGGATCAAGAATCGCCTCAATCGGAGGTCGTACGCAAAAGTTACACGTTTCTCTCTCTTTTTTTTCTTTTTTTTCACACACACGACGTTTTCCTGGTTGAATACGAAACCTCCTTGGCCAAAATCGTGTCCTACTCCGAGACCACTAGGGCAAAGCTGCTACGGTGAGACCAAAACATGAACAGAACTCAAAACTCTAGAGAAACTAGACGCTAAGACCAGCAAAGGATATGACGATGCAACCGAAAGTTCAACAATGCAATGTACTGAAAAGAAAAATTGCGACGCTAAGACTAGTTCGGACAGATTGATCTACTGCTAATTAGGGTTTAGTGTTTATGGTTTTCACTCTATCTTCTCGTTTTCTTTAAAACGGATCAAGAATCGCCTCAGTCGGAGGTCATAAGCAAAAGTTACACTTTTTTCTTTCTTTTTTTCCTTTTTTTTCTTTTTCTTCACACACACGACTCTTTCCTGGTTGAATACGAAACCTCCTTTGCTCAAATCGTGTCCTACTCTGACACCACTAGGTCAAAGCCGCTATGGTGAGAACAAAACGTGAACAAAACACGAAACTCTAGAGGAACTAGACACTAAGACCAGCAAAGGACACGACAATGCAACCAAAAATTCAACAATGCAATGTACTGGAAAGAAAAATTGCAAGTCTAAGATTGGTTCGGACATATTGATCTACTGCTAATTAGGGTTTAGGGTTTCGCTCTATCTTCTCATTTCCTTTCCAACGGATAAAGAATCGCCTCAATCAGAGGTCGTATGCAAAAGTTGTACTTTTTTCTCTTTTTTTTTCTTTTTTTTCACACACACGACGCTTTCCTGGTTGAATACGAAACCTCCTTGGCTGAAATCGTGTCCTACTCTGAGACCACTATGGCAAAGCCGCTACGGTGAGACCAAAACGTGAACAGAACTTGAAACTCTAGAGGAACTAGACGCTAAGACTAGCAAAGGACATGACGATGCAACCGAAAGTTCAACAATGCAATGTACGGAAAAGAAAATTTGCGAGGCTAAAACTGGTACAGACAGATTGATCTACTACTAATTAGGGTTTAGGGTTTTCGCTCTATGTTCCCGTTTCTTTTCCAACGGATCAAGAATCTCCTTTATTCAAAAGTTACACTTTTTCTCTCATTTCTTTTTGTTTTTTCTTTCTTTTTTTACACACCCTACGCTTTCCTGGTTGAATACGAAACCTCCTTGGCCGAAATCGTGTCCTACTCCGAGACAACTAGGGCAAAGCCGCTACAGTGAGACCAAAACGTGAACAGAACTCAAAACTCTAGAGAAACTAAACGCTAAGACCATCAAAGGAGATGACGATGCAACCGAAAGTTCAACAATGCAATGTACTGAAAAGAAAAATTGTGAGGCTAAGACTGGTATGGATAGATAGATTTAATGCCAATTAGGGTTTAGGGTTTTCACTCTATCTTCTCATTTCCTTTCCAATAGATCAGGAAAATCGTCTTAATCGGAGGTCATACGCAAAAGTTACACTGTTTTCTCTCTTTTTTTCTTTTTTTCTTTCTTTTTTTCACACACACGACGCTTTCCTAGTTGAATACAAAACGTCCTTGGCCGATATCGTGTCCTACTCCAAGACCACTAGGGCAAAGCCGGTACAGTGAGACCAAAACATGAACAGAACTCGAAACTCTAGAGGAACTAGACGCTAAGACCAGCAAAGGACACGTTGATGGAACCGAAAGTTAAACAATGCATTGTACTGAAAAGAAAAATTGCGAGGTTAAGACTGGTTTGGACAGATTGTTCTACTGCTAATTATGGTTTTGGGCATAGGGTTTTTGCTCTATCTTCTCATTTGCTTTCGAACGGATCAAGAATCGCCTCTATCGGAGGTCGTATTTGAAAGTTACACTTTTTTCTCTCATTAAGTTTTCTTTTTTTCCTTTCTTTTTCTTCACACACCCTACGATTTCCTGGTTGAATACGAAACCACCTTGGCTGAAACAGTGACCTACTGGGAGACCACTAGGGCAAAGCCGCCACGGTGAGACCAAAACGTGAGTAGAACTCGAAACTCTAGAGGAACTAGACGCCAAGACCTGCAAAGGACACGACGATGCAACCGAAAGTTCAACAATGCCATGTACTGAAAAGAAAAATTGCGAGGCTGAGACCGGCTCGGACAGGTTGATCTACTGCTAATTAGGGTTTAGGGTTTTCGCTCTATCTTCTAGTTTCCATTCCAACGGATCAAAAATTGCCTCAATTGGAGGTCGTCTGCAAAAGTTACACTTTTTTTCTCTGTTTTCGTTTTCTTTCTCTCTTTTTTCTTCACACACACGATGCTTTCCTGGTTGAATACAAAACGTCCTTGGCCGAAATTGTGTCCTACTACCAGACCACTAGGGCAAACCTGCTATGGTGAGACCAAAATGTGAATGGAACTTGAAACTCAAGAGGCACTAGACGCTAAGACCAGCAAAGGACACGATGTTGCAACTGAAAGTTCAACAATGCAGTGTACTGAAAAGAAAAATTGCGAGGCTAAGGCTGGTTCAGACAGATTGATCTACTGCAAATTAGGGTTTGGTGTTTAGGGTTTTCGCACTATCTTCTTGTTTCATTTCCAACGGATCAGGAATCGCCTCAATCGAAGGTCTATGGAAAAGTTACACTTTTTTCTCTCTTTTTTCTTTCTTTCTTTCTTTTTTTAACACACAGGACACTTTCCTGGTTGAATATGAAAGCTCCTTGGCCGAAATCGTGTCCTACTCCGAGACCACTACGGCAAAGCTGCTACGGTGAGACCAAAACATGAATAGAACTCAAAACTCTTGTGGAACTAGACGCTAAGACGAGCAAAGGACATGACGATGCAACCGAAAGTTCAACAATGCTATGTACAGAAAAGAAAAATTGTGAGGATAAGATAGGTTCAGACAGATTGATCTACTGTTAATTAGGGTTTAGGGTTTAGGGTTTTTGTGCTATCTTCTCGTTTCCTTTCCAACAGATCAAGAATTGCCTCGAACGGAGGTCGTATACAAAAGTTACACTTTTTTCACTTTTTTTTTCTTTTTTTTCCTTTTTTCACACATACGACGCATTCCTGGTTGAATACGAAACCTGCTTGGCCCAAATCGTCTCCTACTCCGAGACTACTAGGGCAAAGCCACTACGGTGAGACGAAAACGTGAATAGAACTCCAAACTCTAGAGGAACTAGACGCTAAGACCAGCAAGGGACTCGACGATGCAACTGAAAGTTCTACAATGCAATGTATGGAAAAGAAAAATTGTGAGGCTAAGACTGGTTCAGATAGACTAATCTACTGCTAATTAGGATTTAGGGTTTTCGCTCTATCTTCCTGTTTCCATTCCAACAGATCAAGAATCATCTCAATCGGAGGTCGTACGCAAAAGTTACACTTTTTTCACTTGTTTTCTTTTTTTCACACACACGACATTTTCCTAGTTGAATATGAAATCTCCTTGGCCGAAATCATGTACTACTCTGAGACCACTAGGGCAAACCCGTTACGGTGAGACCAAAACGTCAACAAAACTCGAAACTCTAGAGGAACTAGATGCTAAGAGCAGCAAAGGACACGACGATGCAACCAAAAGTTCAACAATGCAATGTACTAAAAAGAAAAATTGCGAGGCTAAGACTGGTTCGAACAGATTGATCTACTGTTAATTATGGTTTAGGGTTTAGAGTTTTCGCCGTATCTTCTCATTTCCTTTCCAGTGGATCAAGAACCGCCTCAATCAGAGGTCATATGCAAAAGTTATACTTTTTTCTATCTTTTTTTTCTTTTTTTGCTTCTTTTTTTTCACACACACGACGCTTTCCTAGTTGAATACGAAACCTCATTGGCCGAAATCGTGTCCTACTCCGAGACCACTAGGGCAAAGCTGCTACGGTGAGACCAAAACGTGAATAGAAGTCAAAACTCTACAGGAACTAGACGGTAAGACCAGCAAAGGACACGACGATGCAACCGAAAGTTCAACAATGCAATGTACAGAAAAGAAAAATTGCGAGGCTAAGACTTGTTCGGACAGATTGATCTACTGCTAATTCGGGTGTAGGGTTTAAGGTTTTCGGTCTATCTTGTCATTTCCTTTCCAACGGATCAAGAATCACCTCAATCGGAGGTTGTATGCACAAGTTACATTTTTTTCCCTCTTTTTTTCTTTTTTTCTTTCTTTTTTTCACATACACAACGTTTTCCTAGTTGAATACGAAATCTCCTTGGCCGAAATCATGTCCTACTCTGAGACCACTAGGGCAAAGCCATTATTTTGAGACCAAAATGTGAACAGAACTTGAAACTCTAGAGGAACTAGACGCTAAGACCCGCAAAGGACACGACGATGCAACCGAATGTTCAACAATGCAATGTACAGAAAAGAAAAATTGCTGGGCTAAGACTTGTTCAGACAGATTGATGTACTGCTAATTAGGGTTTAGGATTTAGGGTTTTCGCTCTATCTTCTCGTTTAGTTTCCAACGGATCAACAATCGTCTCAATCGGAGGTCGTATGCAAAAGTTACACTTTTTTCTCTCTTTTTTTCTTTTTTTCATTCTTTTTTTTCACACACACAACACATTCCTGATTGAATACGAAACCTCCTTGGCCGAAATCATGTCCTACTCTGAGACCACTAGGGCAAAGCCGCTACGGTGAGATCAAAACGTGAACAAAACTCGAAACTGTAGAGGAACTTGACGCTAAGACTAACAAAGGACATGACGATGCTACTAAAAGCTCAACGATACAATATACTAAAAATAAAAATTACGAGGCTAAGACTGGTTTAGACAGATTGATCTGCTGCTAATTAGGGTTTAGGGTTTAGGGTTTAGGGTTTTTGCTATATCTTCTCGTTTTCTTTCCAACGGATCAAGAATTGCCTCAATAGGAGGTCGTATGCAAAAGTTATACTTTTTTCCTTTTTTTCTTTTTTTTCACACACACGACGCTTTCCTGGTTGAATACGAAACCTTCTTTGCCAAAATCGTGTTCAACTTCGAGACCACTAGGGCAAAGCTGCTACGGTGAGACCAAAATGTGAACAAAACTCAAAACTCTAGGGGAACTAGACACTAAGACCAACGAAGGACACAGCGATGTAACCGAAAGTTCAAGAATGCAATGTGCTGAAAAGAAAAATGGCGAGGCTAAGACTGGTTTGGACAGATTGATCTACTGCTAATTAGGGTTTAGGGTTTAGTTTTTTCGCTCTATCTTCTCGTTTCCTTTCCAACGGATCAAAAATCGCCTCAATTGGAGGTCGTATGCAAAAATTACACTTTTTTCTTTCTTTTTTTTCTTTTTTTCTTTCTTTCTTTTCACACACACAACACATTCCTGATTGAATACGAAACCTCCTTGGCTGAAATCATGTCCTACTCTGAGACCACTAGGGCAAAGTCGCTACGGTGAGATCAAAACGTGAACAGAACTCGAAACTGTAGAGGAACTTGACGCTAAGACTAACAAAGGACATGATGATGCTACTAAAAGCTCAACGATACAATATACTAAAAATAAAAATTACGAGGCTAAGACTGGTTCAGACAGATTGATCTGCTGCTAATTAGGGTTTAGGGTTTAGGGTTTAAGAATTTCACTCTATCTTCTGGTTTCCTTTCCAATGGATCAACAATCGCCTCAATCGGAGGTCGTATGCAAATGTTACACTTTTCTCTTTCTTTTATTTCTTTCTTTTTCACACGCATGACGCTTTCCAAGTTGAATACGATACTTCCGTGGGCGAAATCGTGTCCTACTCTGAGACCACTTGGGCAAAGCCGCTATGGTGAGACCAAAACGTGAACAAAACTCAAAACTACAGAGGAACTAGACGCTAAGACCAGCAAAGGACACGACGATGCTACTTAAAATTCAACAATACAATGTACTGAAAAGAAAATTTGCGAGGCTAAGACTGGTTCGAATAGATTCATCTACCTCTAATTAAGGTTTAGGGTTTAGGGTTTACGGTTTAGGTTTTAGGTTTTTCAGTCTATCTTCTCGTTTCCTTTCCAACGGATCAAGAATCGCCTCAATCGGAGGTCGTATGCAAAAGTTACATTTTTTCTCTATTTTTTCTTTCTTTTTTTAACAAACACGACGCTTTCCTGGTTGAATACGAAACCTCCTTGGCCGAAATAGTGTGCTACTCCGGGACCACTTGGGCAAAGCCGGTTCGGTGAGACCAAAATGTGAACAGAACTCGAAACTCTAGGAACTAGACGCTAAGACCAGTGAAGGACACAACGATGCTACCGAAAGTTCAACAATGCAATGTACTGAAAAGAAAAATTGCGAGGCCAAGACTGGTTCAGACATATTGATCTACTGATAATTAGGGTATAGGGTTTTGGGTTTAGGGTTTAGGGTTTTCACTCTATCTTCTCGTTTTCTTTCCAATGGATCAAGAATCGCGTCAATCGGAGCTTGTTTGCAAAAGTTACACTTTTTTCTCTTCTTTCTTTATTTTTTCTTACATACATGATGCTTTCCTGGTTGAATATGAAACCTCCTTGGCCGAAATCATGTCCTACTTCGAGACCACTAGGGCAAAGCCCCTCTGGTGAGACCAAAATGTGAACAGAAGTTGAAACTCTAGAGGAGCTAGACGCTAAGACCAGCAAAGGACACGATGATGCAACCAAAAATTCAACAAAGCAATGTACTAAAAGAAAAATTGCGAGGCT
This sequence comes from Oryza meyeriana var. granulata, assembly GCA_003991445.1. Taxonomy (NCBI): domain Eukaryota; kingdom Viridiplantae; phylum Streptophyta; class Magnoliopsida; order Poales; family Poaceae; genus Oryza; species Oryza meyeriana. Next base: position 22,712 of record RYFJ01002724.1, read on the forward strand.
AAGACCGGTTCGGACAGATTGATCTAGTGCTAATTAGCGTTCAGGGTTTAGGGATTAGGGTTTAGGGTTTTTGCTCTATCTTCTCGTTTCCATTCCAACGGATCAAGAATCACCTCAATCGAAGGTCGTACGCAAAAGTTACACTTTTTTCTTGCTTTTTTTTCTTTCTTTTTTTCACACACATGACGCTTCCCGGGTTGAATACGAAACCTTCTTTGCCAAAATCGTGTCCTGCTCCAAGACAACTAGGGCAAAGCCACTCTGGTGAGACCAAAATGCGAACAGAACTCGAAACTTTATAGGAACTAGACGCTCAGATCAGCAAAGGACACGACGATGCAACCGAAAGTTCAACAACGCAATGTACTGAAAAGAAAAATTGTGAGGCTAAGACTGGTTCGAACAGATTGATCTACTGCTAATTAGGGTTTAGTGTTTAGGGATTAGGGTTTAGGGTTTTCGATCTGTCTTCTCATTTCCTTTCCAACGGATCAAGAATCGCCTCAATTAGAGGTCCTACGCAAAAGTTACACTCTTTTCTCTCTTTTTTCATTTTTCTTTCTTTTTTTCACACACACAACGCTTTCCTAGTTGAATACGAAACCTCCTTGGCCAAAATCGTGTCCTACTCCAGGAACACTAGGGCATAGCCACTACGGTGAGACCAAAATGTGAATAGAACTCGAAACTCTAGAGGAACTACATGCTAAGACCAGCAAAGGACACGACGATGGAACCAAAAGTTCAACAATGCAATGTACTGAAAAGAAAAATTGCGAGGCTAAGACTGGTTTGGTCAGATTGATCTAATGCTAATTAGGATTTAGGGTTTTGGGATTAGGGTTTAGGGTTTTCGTTCTATCTTCTCGTTTCCTATCCAACGGATGAAGAATCACCACAATCGGTGGTCGTATGAAATGTTACACTTTTTTTTTTGTTTTTTCCTTCTTTTTTTTTCACGCACATGACGCTTTCCTGGTTGAATACGAAACCTCCTTGGCTGAAATCGTGTCCTACTCCAAGACCTCTAGGGCAAAGCCGCTACGGTGAGACCAAAACATGAACAAAACTCAAAACTCTAGAGCATCTAGATGCTAAGACCAGTAGGGAACACGACGATGCAACCAAATGTTCAACAATGCAATGTACTAAAAAGAAAAATTATGAGGCTAAGACTGGTTCAGACAGATTGATCTACTACTAATGTGGCTATATCTTCTCATTTCCTTTCCAATGGATGAAGAATCGCCTCAATCGAAGGTCGTATGCAAAAGTTACACCTTTTTCTTTCTTTTTTTCTTTTTTTTTTCACATAAACGGTGCTTTCCAGGTTGAATACGAAACCTCCTTGGCCAAAATAGTGTCCTACTCCGAGACCACTTGGGCAAAGCCACTACGATTAGACTAAAACGTCAACACAACTCGAAACTCTAGAGGAACTAGACGCTAAGACCCGCAAAGGACACAACGATGCAACCGAAAGTTCAACAATGCAATGTACTGAAAAGAAAAATTGTGAGGCTGATGGCAACGGGGTGCCCGATCTTCTGTTAGGCAAAGATAACTCTCGATTTGGTGGAAATTTGACACTCACGATCCGGCTTCTGATCACCAAGACCCAAACCTTGCAATCGCAGTACCACGTCTCCTCTCGTTATCAACCGTGCGCTGCCTGGTTGACCTCGCCACGAAGGCTAATCCCTGCATGCGAATTGAAGAACACAAGCAAGAACAAGAAAGATTGCATCTGAATTGCAGATGAATGATTATACTCTCGAGTTGGGGTCTCGCAAACCGATAAACGGCGAAACTGTTCAAGGACAGAATAATCTAAGCAAAACCCACCTCTAAATAATGACGGCTACTGTATATATATATGTTGGGACATCCTAGGGTTATCCCTAGGGCACACACCACTTGGGTTTAGCCCATGACACCGTTACAAGGCTCAAGGCCCAAAACAGACTCGGACTGGAAGAGGTACATGTCTTGTTTTGATGATTTCGGACAGCTCAGGAGGAATTTTGACATGAAACCAAAACCATATGAAAGTAGACTTCATAAGCTTTCCAGAAAGTACTTGTAGGCTCTGTAACTCCTTCTGGATCAAAAGTTATGGCCATTTGAAATTGATGCTGTCTCCTAGTCCGAAACTGAAACGGTCTCGGGAATAGGAGTTTACTTGCACTTGTTGTCTCCACTTCAATATGTGGTTTCTTGAGCTATTCTCCATGGTCTTCTCCCAGGTTACTAAGAACAATAAAATCATCACAAGAATTAAATAGCATGCCATTCATAGAAATATTCACATGTAAGCTTAGGAACGCATTCACCTGACGATTAAGTTGACGAGCATGTGCACGAGTAATTGGCCCTTGGATTGGTTGCACATCTTGTTCATCATGAAAAGGTTGTAAGTGTGTATCTAAAGGCATGATGTCGTCATCATCCTCCCCCTCTTGATTTGGAGCCGTCCTCGACTCAAGGTCATCTTCTTCACCCAAGTAAGGCTTCAAATTAGCAGCATTGAAAACATCACTCACACCATAATCTACAAGCAAATCAATCTTGTATGCATTATCATTTATCTTTGCAAGAACTTTAAAAGTGTAACCAAACAAGATCACCAGGTTCAAAAATAAGCTCCTTTCTACCTTGACTACCAGCAAGTTTATGTTTTGCATTCATACGCTCAATATTGTTCTTAGTGGTCTCATGTAACTTAAGCACAAATTCAGCCCGTGTCTTAGCATCAAAATTTACTTTTTCTGAAAATGGTAAAGGCAATAAGTCAATTGGAGCGCGAGGGTTAAAGCCATATACCACCTGGAATGGGCTCATCTTTGTGGTGGAGTGCAACGAACGGTTGTAGGCGAACTCCACATGTGGAAGACATTCTTCCCACATTTTCAGATTATTCTTCAAAACAGCCCGCAACATTGTGGACAAAGTACGATTCAACACCTCCGTTTGTCCATCGGTTTGGGGGTGGCAAGTTGTAGAAAATAGTAACTTCGTCCCCAATTTTCTCCACAACGTCATCCAAAAATGACTCAAGAACATGGTATCTCGATCTGAAATAATTGTATTGGGCACACCATGTAGACGAACGACATCCCTGAAAAACAAATCAGCAACTATGGTAGCATCGTCGCTCTTATGACAAGGAATGAAATGGGCCATTTTGCAAAATCTATCAACAACAAAAAAAACACTATCCCTCCCCCTCTTTGTCCTAGGTAATCCTAAAACAAAATCCATAGAAATGTCTTCCCAAGGAGCACTAGGAATGGGTAGAGGCATATAAAGACCATGTGGATTAAGACGGGACTTAGCTTTGTTACAAGTGCTGCATCGTGCAACGTATCGTTCAACGTCACGCCGCATTTTCGGCCAAAAGAAGTGAGTAGCCAGCACATCCTCCGTCTTCTTCACTCCAAAATGTCCCATCAATCCACCTCCATGTGCTTCCTGCAAAAACAAAAGACGAACAGAGCTTGCAGGAACACATAATTTGTTAGCTCGATATAACAATCCGTCATTGAACACATATTTATTCCAAGTTCTTCCCGCTCGACAGTGATCATAAGCTGCTTTAAAATCCAAATCAGTAGCATATAATTCTTTTATTGTCTCCTATCCAAAAATTTTATGATCAAGTTGACATAACATAGTATGGCGCCTGGATAAAGCATCAGCAATCACATTGTCCTTGCCTTTCTTATGCTTAATAATATATGGAAAGGACTCAATAAATTATACCCATTTAGCATGTCGTTTATTCAATTTAGCTTGACTTCGAATATGTTTCAAAGACTCATGATCAGAATGTATGATAAATTCCTTTGGCCATAGATAATATTGCCAAGTCTCTAATGTTCGAACCAAAGCATATAATTCTTTATCATAAGTTGAATAGTTCAAACTAGGTCCTGACAACTTCTCACTAAAGTATGCAACTGGCTTACCTTCTTGAATAAGCACACCTCCAATCCCAATCCCACTTGCATCACATTCAAGCTCAAAAACCTTACCAAAGTCAGGGAGTTGGAGTAGTGGTGCATGAGTCAACTTCTCTTTAAGCAAATTGAAGGCATCTTCATGTGCTTGTCCCCATTGAAAAGGAACGCCTTTCTTTGTGAGCTCATTCATGGGTGCAGCAATGGTGCTGAAATCTCGCACAAAGCGACGGTAGAATCCAGCTAACCCAAGAAAGCTCCGCACTTGTGTGATAGATGTAGGCGTCGGCCAACTCTTGATCGCTTCTATCTTGGTCTCATCAACTTCAATTCCCTGTGGAGTCACAACATAACCAAGAAAAGAAACTCGTTCCGTGCAAAAAGTGCACTTCGCGAGGTTACCGAACAAACGTGCATCTCTCAAAGCATTAAAAAACAGCACGTAAATGTTCCTTATGTTCATCTAAAGACTTGCTGTAAATAAGTATATCATCAAAGTAAACCGCCACAAATCTACCAATGAAAGTGCGTAAAACTTCATTCATGAGTCTCATAAACGTACTAGGAGCATTAGTCAAACCAAAAGGCATCACTAACCACTCATACAAACCAAATTTAGTTTTAAACGCGGTCTTCCATTCATCACCCAATTTCATTCTAATTAGGTAGTATCCACTACGCAAGTCCACTTTAGAGAACACAACAGAGCCACTCAATTCATCAAGCATATCATCTAACCTAGGAATAGGATGACGATATCTAATAGTTATGTCGTTAATGGCTCTACAATCCACACACATGCGCCATGATCCATCTTTCTTAGGCACCAAAATAACAGGAACAGCACAAGGGCTAAGACTCTCACGTACATACCCTTTTTCAAGCAAGTCTTGCACTTGACGCTGAATCTCCTTAGTCTCTTCGGGATTGGTCCTGTACGGTGCACGGTTTGGCAACGTAGCTCCCGGGATCAAATCAATTTGATGCTCAATTCCTCTCATAGGTGGCAGCCCTGGGGGTATCTCACTTGGAAATACATCAGCAAACTCTTGCAAAAGGTTAGTAATAGCAAGTGGCAAAGAAAGAGGCAAGTCCTCAAGTGTAAAGAAAGTTTCCTTGCAAACCAAAGCATAGCAAATAGATTCATTAACATTTAACTCAGAAATCTCAGATTTAGTAGCTAACATGGAAACTCCTTTCAACTTAAGTGTGTCTTTCCTAGCAGGTGGCTCTTTTTTCTCCTTTTTAGGTGGAAACATATCTTTTGCTACTTGCTGATTTTCAAACATAGAATTTGTAGCACGTGCTATATCATCCTTTAAGATTTCAGTAGGGGTCATTGGTAGCAACTCAATCTTTTTACCATTATGTGAGAAAGTGTACGTGTTAGTTCTACCACGGTGAGCACATCCCTATCATATTCCCAAGGTCTACCCAAAAGCAAAGAACATGCTTGCATAGGCACGACATCAAAATTTGCACTATCATGGTAATTTCCAATAGAAAATTGCACTCTCACAACTTTACTCACCTTCAACTTACCACAAGAGTTGAACCATTGGATGGAGTAAGGCCGTGGATGTGGTTGTGTAGGCAAACCTAGCTTGTCAACCAAATCTGAACTAGCAAGGCTGCTACAGCTTCCACTATCAATGACAACACGGCATGCTCTATTATGAACCACGAACCTTGATTGGAACAAATTGTGGCGCTGATTTTGCTCCGCCTTCTTCATTTGAGCACTTAGCACCCGTTGTGCTACAATGCTCAGGTACTTGCTTGAATCTTCTGCACCTATGTGCTCCACTTCCTCATCGCTCTTGTCTTCATCACCTGCATTGTTAGTGCCATGTGCTAATTCATCATCAACATCACTTGCACTAGTTTACTCACCATCATCTGTAGCAATGAGGACTCTCTGATTTGGGCAATCACGTTGCACATGGCCCATCCCTTTGCACTTGAAGCACTGGATATCTCTTGTTCACCCCGTGGAAGCAACCGATGATGCACTTTTTGCGGGTGCCTGCGAATGAACAGATTTACTCACCTCAGTAGCACGAGATGTTGGCGTCAATGCCTCTGATCGTGCCCGAGTGGCGGAGGGTGTAGCAGTCCAGCCAGTGGTGGAGGTACTTTTTGGACCCAAAGGGAGGCCTCGATGTAGACGTGCTTCCCCAATTGTTCCTTCTCAATGGTTGCCTTCCCTGCAATTCCTGTTCATCTAATATAACTAGGTGGAACAATCGGTTAAGAGAATTGTATTCTTTGTATTGAATAATGTCCTGAATTTGACGTCTCAACCCCCCATAAAGTCGAGCCATCTTATCCTTCTCATCCTCCTCTACCTCACAACGCAACATTCCTATTTGTAGCTCCTGAAAGTAATCTTCTACAGATTTTTCCCCTTGGTCTAAGCGTTGCAACTTATTTCTCAAATCACATTTGAAAGATGGAGGAATAAACCTACCCCGCATTGCTCACTTTAGTCTATCCCATGTGATAGGTTCTAGGACAGATTTAACTAGCTCATTCCACTAGATAATGGCAAAATCCTTGAACTCACTAGTTGCTTGTCTAACCCTATGGACTTCTGGAACTAGATGGGAATTAAATTTTTGCTCTACGGTCATCTCCCAATCCAAATAAGCTTCGGGGTCATATTTTCCAGAAAATGACGGCAAGGTAAATTTAACTTTAGAAAAAGGATCATCGTTACCTCGCCCTTGGTGGCGGTTACCTCCCATACCTCGCCGGTTGAATCGCAGCCGTTGTCGTAGGCACTCTTCACGAAGTGTATCACGTGCGTCGCTATTGTCGGCTTCCTCTTCTTCATTATCTCCGTCATCGTCAACAAGTGGTGGTGTTGGCTGACGGTTTGCTACTAGTTGTTCGACGTGGTTAGTGAGGTGGTAATGCTCCCCACGATAGCCTGGAGGTCTTCCCGCATAGCATTCACGGCAGCTACATTCTCCTCAATCTTCTGATCCAGCTTAACGATCTCCTCTTTTGAAGCACAATCAGCGAAATCATTCACCTCACCTGCCATGGTTAGTAGAAAATAGAAAACAAATAGCAGAAAAGTGTTATCCCTATCAACTAGTACTCTGCAAGGATAGTGGACACTCGCAAATGGAAGCACCTTACCGAGCTCTTACAAGGTTCTGAGACTAGAGAGCAAAGGATGGTACAACCGGTGGCTGGTTCATGATACCTTGAGGGCGTGATCCAGCGATTGCAAGGGTCGAGACCGTGCTAACCAGAAGTATATATGTGGAGCTTGGGAGGCCAAAAATGTTAGTGGCACACAATTCAATAACAGATAGTAATGCTGAAAAAATATCCGAAGCACTTGTCCTAGTTGCTGGCCTAAACGAGTTCTAAACCAGATGTGATAAAACAAGGGCGACAAACAAGTATGAAAGGACAGCAGCAAAGAAATAACGACAAGGTAAGAACACAGCACAAAACAGCACACAGATGGCTCCCTGGTGTGTCCAATGTGCTCTTCTCCTTTTTTTTTCCTTTTTTTCTCTTTCACACCCTTTTTTTATTTTTCTGATATTTTTTTTCAACTAGGAGCACAGGAACAGCAACCTCAGGAAGGTGGCAGCTCAGTCTAGTATAAGGTGTGAACTGTGGAAATACACGAGCGTGCTTTAAAAAGCGTGCTAGAACTTCGGAGTGCAAAAACCCAATCTTCTGGCCTGAATTTTTCGTAGATGTCCGTAGACTATTTATTTGCCTGATTCCAACTCCGTATGAGAAAGTTATGGCTGTTTCAAGGAAGGTCCTCCGTATTAGTGTTTTGGTGGAGGCTGAAATAGAAACAGTTGGTGAAACAGGGGATGATATGGTGGCGGTGGCTACTGGAGAGGTGGATGGCGATGTAGGGTGATCAAGGACATGATATATGACACTAAAAAAAGAACACACAAAGACCAACACTTGCACCAGATAGTTAGTATATGGGAAAACAGAGACAATGGTGGTGGTGGCTAGGGTTTGTAGGGGTGCGGTGGGTGGATCACGAACTGGACTCAAACACAATCTAAGCCAGCAACCGAACTCGACCTAGGACACCAACTCAACACTACGGACTCTGAAACAGAATTATGCAAAAGGCTAAACACGGTTGTAGGACAGCGGAAAAACCTACGACTACCAATTTTCTTCTTTTTTTCGTGGCTTTTCTGGACTCTAGGTATAGAAGAAACAAATATTGAACAGGATGGAAAAGATATACCTAACGGGCAACTTTCGCTCTGATACCACTTGATGGCAACAGGGTGCCCGATCTTCCGTTAGGCAAAGATAACTCTCGATTTGGTGGAAATTTGACACTCATGATCCGGCTTCTGATCACCAAGACCCGAACCCTGCAATCGCAGTACCACGTCTCCTCTCGTTATCAACCGTGCGCTGCTTGGTTGACCTCTCCACGAAGGCTAATCCCTGCATGCGAATCAAAGAACACAAGCAAGAACAAGAAAGATTGCAACTCAATTGCAGATGAATGATTATACTCTCGAGTTGGGGTCTCACAAACCGATAAACGGCAAAACTGTTCAAGGACAGAATAATCTAAGCAAAACCCACCTCTAAACAACGATGGCTACTGTATATATATATGTTGGGACGTCCTAGTGTTATCCCTAGGGCACACACCACTTGGGTTTAGCCCACAACACCGTTACAAGGCCCAAGGCCCAAAACAGACTCGGACTGGAAGAAGTACATGTCTTGTTTTGACGATTCCGGACAGCTCAGGAGGAATTTGGATGTGAAACCAAAACCATCTGAAAGTAGACTTCATAAGCTTTCCGGCAAGTACTTGTAGGCCCTGTAACTCCTTCTGGACTAAAAGTTATGGCCGTTTGAAATTGATATTGTCTCCCAGTCCGAAACTGAAACGGTCTTGGGAATAGGAGTTTACTTGCACTTGTTGTCTCCACTTCAATATGTGGTTTCTTGAGTTATTCTCCATGGTCTTCTCCCAGGTTCCTAAGAACAATAAAATCATCATAAGAATTAAATAGCATGCCATTCGTAGAAATATTCACATGTAAGCTTAGGAACGCATTCACCTGACGATTAAGTTGACGAGCACGTGCACGAGTAATTGGCCCTTGGATCGGTTGCACATCCTGTTCATCATGAAGAGGTTGTAAGTGTGTATCTAAAGACATGATGTCCTCATCAGAGGCTAAGACTGGTTCGGACAGATTCATCTACTGCAAATTAGGGTTTAGGCTTTACGGTTTAGGATTTTCGCTCTATCTTCTCGTTTCATTTCCAACGGATCAAGAATCGCCTCAATCGGTGGTCGTACTCAAAAGTTACAATTTTTCTCTCTTTTTTATCTTTTTCTTTTCTTTCTTGTTTTTTTAACAAACATGACGCTTTCCTAGTTCAATACGAAACCTCCTTGGCCAAAATCGTGTCCTACTCTGAGACCACTAGGGCAAAGCCGCTACGGTGAGACCAAAACGTGAACAGAACTCAAAACTCTAGAGGTACTAGACGCTAAGACTAGGAAAGGACACGACGATGCAACCGATTGTTCAACGATGCAATGTACTGAAAAGAAAAATTATGAGGCTAAGACTGGTTCGGACATATTTCTATACCGCTAATTAGGATTTAGGGTTTAGGGTTTTCCATCTATCTTCTCGTTTCCTTTCCAACAGATCAAGAATCGCCTCAATCGGAGGTCATATGCAAAAGATACATTTTTTCTTGATTTTTTTCTTTTTTTTCTTTCTTTTTTTCACACACACGACGCTTTCTGGGTTGAATACGAAACCTTCTTCGCCAAAATCGTGTCCTACTCCAAGACAACTAGGGCAAAGCCACTACGGTGAGACCAAAACGTGAACAGAACTCGAAACTTTATAGGAACTAGACGCTCAGATTAGCAAAGGACACGACGATGCAACCGAAAGTTCAACAATGCAATGTACAGAAAAGAAAAATTACGAGGTTAGGACTGGTTCGGATAGATTTATCTACTACTAATTAGGATTTAGGGTTTAGAGTTTTCGCTCAATCTTCTTGTTTCCTTTCTAACGGACCAACAATTGCCTCAATCAGACGTCCTATGCAAAAGTTACACTTTTTTCACTCTCTTTTTTTCTTTCTTTCTTTTTCACACACGACGCTTTCCTGGTTGAATACGAAACCTCCTTAGCCGAAATCGTGTCCTACTTTGAGACCACTAGGGCATAGCCGCTTCGGTGAGACCAAATCGTGAGTAGGACTCGAAGCTCCAAAGGAACTAGACACCAAGACCAGCAAAGGACGCGACGATGCAACCGAAAGTTCAGCAATGCAATGTACTGAAAAGAAAAATTGCGAGGCTAAGACTAGTTCGGACAGATTTATCTACCGCTAATTAGAATTTTGGGTTTAGGGTTTAGGGATTTCGATCTATCTTCTTGTTTCCTTTCCAACAGATCAAGAATCACCTCAATCGGAGGAGGTATGCAAATGTTACACTTTTTTCTCTCTTTTTTTCTTTCTTTTTTTCACACCCAGGATGCTTTCCCGTTTGAATACGAAACATCTCTGCCGAAATCGTGTCCTACTTAGAGACCACTAGGGCAAATCCACTACAGTGAGACCAAAACGTGAACATAACTCGAAACTTTAGAGAAACTGGACGCAAAGACCAGCAAAGGACACGACGATGCAACCGAAAGTTCAGCAATGCAATGTACAGAAAAGAAAAATTATGAGGTTAAGACTGGTTCGAACAGATTTATCTACTACTAATTTGGATTTAGGGTTTAGGGTTTTTGCTCTATCTTCTCGTTTCCTTTCCAACGGATCAAGAATCGCGTCAATCGGAGGTCGTATGCAAAAGTTACACATTTTTCTCTCTTTTCTTTTCTTTTTTCTTTCTTATTTTTTTTACAAACAACGCTTTCCTGGTTGAATACAAAACCTCCTTGGTCGAAATAGTATCCTAGTCCGAGACCACTTGGGCAAAGCCGCTACAGTGAGACTAAAACGTGAACAGAACTCGAAACTCTAGAGGAACTTGACGCTAAGACCAGCAAAGGACATGACGATGCAACCGAAAGTTCAACAATGCAATGTACTGAAACGAAAAATTGCGAGGCTAAACTGGTTCGGACAGATTGATCTACTACTAATTAGGGTTTAAGGTTATAGTTTAGGGTTTTCGCTCTATCTTCTTGTTTCCTTTCCAACGAATCAAGAATACCCTCAATCGGAGGTCGTATGCAAAAGTTACACTTTTTTCTCTCTTTTTTTCTTTTTTCTTTCTCTTTTTTTCACACACACGATGCTTTCCTAGTTGAATATGAAACCTCCTTGGTGGAAATTGTCGATGTTTTACACCGGCAATATGAATATGGGGCTACTCGGCGGATGCAAACTCGGTGGATTGCAAAGGAACAAGGAGAGGTTTATACTGGTTATGGCCCTCGATGTGAGATAATACCCTACGTCCAGTTGTGGTGTTATTCCTTTGAGGATTTGTGTCTGCTTCTATGAGCTCATATGTTGTTCAGCCCTCAGGGGCGCCCTGCCCTCCCTTATATACTAGGGGACAGGGGTATAAGGTAGGAGTCCCAACCAGATACGGACAAGGGATCCCCTCTTACAGATACAATCTACCCGACTAGGACTGCATATTCCTTATTGTACAAGGCAAAGTTTACTGGGTGCTACTATATATCTAATTACAAGTCTCGGCCCATCCTCTATCCGAGTGGCCCATATGCTTGTGACGAGGTACCCAGGGCCCATGGCCTCCACAGTAGCCCCTGAGACCTTCATAGTTGAGTCACAGCTGATGCCGAGTGCTCATCCTCCACGGTGAAGATTGCCCGAGTGCATTGCTCCTGAGTACTCTTTATCCGAGTGCTTCTTCTTCCTGAGTCCTGCTTCATGTCAGCTGGCAGCGAGGCTATGAAGGGCTTCATGTAGATGTATGAATAGTGTGCACCGAATAGGCGCACCTATTATGTGTAGCCCCCGACTTTGTGCTTAATTGTGAAAACAATTAAACATAAAGTCAAAGATCTTTAACCTTATTGTCTTTCCCGAGTAGTATACTTCTGGTATATGAGACTCTTCGATATCATGTCAACTAGAATATAATTTATAGTCTTGCCGAGTAGTATGCCACTCATATATGGGACTCTTCAGCTTCATGTCAGCTAGAAAAGAGGGTTTATAGTCTTTCCCGAGTGGCGTCCCACTTGGAAATTGGACTCCTCGGCGTCATGTTAGCTGGAAAGGATATTTATAGTCTCTCCCAAGTAGTGCACTACTCGGAAGTTAGACTCTTCAGCGTCACGTCGGCTGGAATAATGTTGCTCGTGGCAATTGTTGGCCAAGCATGTAGGCCGAGTACCACTTTATGAAAATAAATCCATTGCGTGGTCAGATGTACTTGAGAGATACATGTATCCCCAATGTTAATGAAGACCGGCTTGTGATCCTTATAAGGATATATCCTCAATACCTGGTGGATAAAACAGATACCCAAACACATGTGTTTAGCAATTAGGCCTTCACGAAGCATATCTGTTTACCTCATTGGTTCCTGTTGGTAGCACCTATACCGCGATTTTAACGTAGCCAACGAATGGCCCATATTGAGCGTGCTACTGTAGAAACTCATATCTTGGTGGCCGAGTACCGACTGTGTAAGCCGAAGCCCATGAGTCGGCACAGGCTCTATAAAGGCTGGGGAAGAGAGAAAGGATTCCTCATCTTCCCCAAGCAACCAATCGTTTTGTCTTCCCAGCTCCGCGCCGAAATTTCACCTCCTACTCCGCTAGGGTTCGCCATTGCTTGCCTCTCCCCATTGAAGCTCGAGCGATTTCCCTTTCCTTTGTCCATTCCAAGCCCCCGACCACATTTCCCCCAAATCTTTTTGTCCCCCAACCATGCCGAGGGCTCCAGATTTCGTTGGGGCGTCGGATGAGGCGTGGCGACCTCGGATTACAGGTGGTCGAAGATGGAAAATCTGGAGAAGTCGCTATGGCTGCAAAGCCATAGCATCATCTGCTGGCGCCCGGCCGAAGGTGAATCGGTTCCAAATCCCCAAGCCGGCGAGACTGTCATTTTTGTCTCTTTTTTCGACATGATTTGTTTCTTCCCTCTTCTGAGTTCCTTCGCCGTCTTCTTAGCTTCTACGGATTAGAGTTGGTGAATCTGAATCCCAACTCAATTTTGCAAATCTCTATATTCGTGACTCTCTGCGAGTGCTTCTTGGGTGTGGAACCCCACTTCAATTTCTTCAGACATTTATTCCACATCAAGCCCTAGCCCTCCAAGAATAAGGTCCAGGTGATTGGGGGGCCTAGCCTTCAGTTGACGAGTGAGATGAAGAAAATATATATCAATCTTCCTTTGAAATCCTCCATGAAAGGTTGGCATAAGGAGTGGTTCTACTATTCTGATCTGGAACCCTCCCTGCCTCCGTTCACTGGCTTGCCTCCGGTGGTCTCGCCCAATTGGTCATCAGATCCGACATTCGAAGAAATGGGCCAGTGCACCTGTTGCTGGCAAGATTGGAGAAATTTAAGAGAGCCGGCCTGACCGGTCCCTGGGTGGCTAGGTGTTCCCTGACCCAGCGCGTCTAGCCGTTGAAGCTGAGGAGCGAATTCTGCTGGGATTACTAAGGGAAAAATGACCCTGACCGAGAAGGCCGAGAGCTGGCTAACCAGCAAAAAGTGACTGAAACATTGTTCAGTTATTTCTCTAGTGGAGTGGTCGAAACCGAGGACGCAGAGTGCTCCATCGTGGCTTATAGCCAAAACCGACCTCGTCATGAGGTAACCCTTGCTTTTCTTTTGTGGTGAATGCCTGTAGACATGTATCCATTATTACCTAGCATCATGCGATGTATATTGTTGAATCATTTGCAGTGGTGCAAGGAGTTTGATGATGACTCTCGTCCGCTGTCAGCCACGAAGTCGAAGAAGAGGCCGAGAAGTCCTTCTGCCGCCCAGCCCGACTCCAAGAGAGCGGGGAAGAAACCTATTAGATCAGGGCAAGAAGGAGGTCATGAGGCCGAGTGCCACAGCCGGGAATCTAAAAATAAAAGACCCCACCAGTACTGCACCCAGGCCATTGAGTCCCACACCGGGACCAGCGCGGTTGAGCCCAACATCATCAAGCCCAACACGAGCGCCGCCGAGTACGAGGCCGACTCCAACGCCGCTAAGTACCCAAGCGCCCCAGCCGGCCACACTGCGAATGGGGCCGACCAAGACAGGAATGCTGCCGCCGACTACCGCGCCTTTCGGCCCGACAGCCAACAGCCCTCCAGTGCCGCCCTCTGGATCTCCCGGACAAAAGCTCAAGTTCTCCAAGAGGTAGGTCGTTCTAGGTCTTCTGAAAATTATGTTCAGCATTGTAGCGTCTTGATATTCGACTCATTATGTAGGAAGCGGGCCGACATTGATCTTAAGGAGACCACGCTGACTACCCCTGCTGTCGAGCCTGCCCCAGCCGATCCAGTGCCAGGGAGCACACCTGCTGAGCCGGCGGTGGTCCCAGTTGTGGAAACTGAGACCACCCCAACTGCAGGGCCGCCGACCCCAATCGACCAAGGGGCGGTTGTTGAAACCGCTGTTCCAGCCCCTGAGCCAGCGCCCGTTGTCAAAGCCGTCGCTGCGACTCCTGAGCTAGCCCCCGAAGCCCCAAAGGCCGCTGAGTTGGGGGCCAGGACCTCGTCACCATCCTGGTCACCGCCGTCATCGTCGTCGTCGTTGTCTTCTCCTCCAGACCTACCGGACCTCCCTAGGCTCGAAGCCCCTCCTTGCAGGTTTCCGCGGACATTCCGATGGACGGCGCCTGACGGAACCGCGAGGAGTTATAAGCACGATGAGGTCACGGCGGAGAGGGAGCGTGAAGACTTGCTGCGCGCTACAATCACTGTGTCCTAGGGGATCCTGTGACACCTCCCCGACTAGGTGGAAGGCCACCATGTGCATACTGCACCCGATCCCAGGATCAGTAGTCGGGTACGCACAACAATGATACAACACAGAGATTACAATAAATACATAACAGGCGGTTTACATATATGTACAAGGAGATCCATCCAGGACAGACCCGGGATGGGCAAAAATAATCAACAGGTAAACTAGCGTGAACAGCAAAACAGGGCGGAAGCTGAGCAAAACTACACCACAGGCTCGGTTGGGAACTAGGCTCGAAACCTTCAGAAGTCTTCGTAGTCGGCCTGATCTTGGAGGAACTCGGCAGCAGTCGGATCTTCGTCTTCTTCAAAACCTACTATACATATATATGAACAAGGTGAGTACTTTCGTACTCAGCAAGCCGGGAAAGATGCCATGTCGGTCAGACAGAAAGGCTAAGGGTTTATTTGCGAAAAATCTGCCTTAAGAAACAGTTTTCTTTGTAAACACTAGTGAGATCCAAATTTTAGTTGTCGGAAGGAGGCTCACGCCTCGATCCATTCCGCAAGTTGCTTTTCAACAACTCGCCACTTAATGAATCAAGCATATGTATATATATATCATCTTTTACTTCGCATTAACTGGTCCTGTATCTCCCGAGTAGCTACAACCACTCGTTGACCCTGAGACTCGGCTACAACCAAATCTCAGCTGTGGCACTTGATGCCCGCTACACTGGCTACAACCAGTTAGCTAAACCGCCGCCCTGGCTACAACCCGGGGGCTCGAACACTGCTTCCCTGGCTACAACCCGGGAGCCTGTTCATGGCACTAAATGCCCGCTAGACTGGCTACAACCAGCTAGCTAAGTCGCCGCCCTGGCTACAACCCGGGGGCTCGAACGATGCTGCCCTGGCTACAACCCGGGAGCATGTTCATGGCACTAAATGCCCGCTAGGCTGGCTACAACCAGCTAGCTAATCGGCTTCCCTGGCTACAACCCGGGAGCCTGATCAATCTGCTGCCCTGGCTACAACCCGGGAGCATGATCAATCCGTCTTCTGGCTACAACCCGAAGACATCTGTACAACTGCCGCCCTGGCTACAACCCGGGGGCTTAAGCTTGCTGCCCTGGCTACAACCCGGGAGCATGATCTTCATCCTGTTTACTTTTCACTCACTTGATTATGGTGCTTAACACCCCGGATCACACAGATCCGTTTCTGGCCACACAGGCCTTCCGTTTGCTTACTCGGCAAACTCTGGTCACGATTCCCTTTCCATTAAAACACTTTCACAAATCACTGGCAAACAAATCTACGCTATGGGAAAACACCTTAATGATAATACATAGCCAAGCCACACAGGCACTGTCTCTGTACATCAAGATTTTCACAACTTTATTTGTTTCGCAAACACGCCGATACACAGAGTACCGGGTTTTTTTTTCAATCAGTTTAGTAAAACCCAAAGTTTTCCCAACGACAAACAACGTTGCAGAGCTAAGCCATTCTACTCGGCATCGTATCCTCAGATAGGTTGCTAGCGTGCTATTTGTGGGGCTCTCAAGGGAGAATACATCAACATTCTACCAAAATAAGTGCTACTACTGGGTAGGTCCATCGGTTGCGCTTGCAAACCGAGGCCAACAGTTTAAAGAGGTGTAAACTAAGCATGCATAATACTTTCCAAACAACATAGTTTTGCATATATGGGAAACAATATGATCAAAGAGGCTTGCCTTGTTCCAAGGAGGGGTCTTCTTCGGCGAAGGCGGCTTCTGGATCGTCCACCGGTTCAGGCTCTGAACAAGCAGAAAGAAACACTGATAAGCAGGAGGGTTAAAACACTGAGAAAAGGATCAAGAAGTAGTCGGCTGCAGAAAAGGTGGCAGTCGGCTGAACAAGGCTTGCGAACCAGACGACAGAGCTCCAAAGCTTGAGAGGATGAGAACTTAACAGAGCTGGAGCTGGCTGGTTTGCAAAACAAAGGAAGAAGGAGCATGGATGGCTCAATATATAGCCAACGTGCAAGAGGGAGGCACGGTGAAGCTGGCAACGGCTAGGGAGAAAAAGTCAAGGTGAACTGACAAAGGATTTGATGTCCATGCAGGGATTGACTTGGGAGTCCGGCGTGGTCAGGGAGTTGGCAGGCACTGCAGCTGCGATGAGACATTAAGGTCAAGGCTAGGACAGGTTGGAGAAATCTCACTGACAGGGCTTCGGATTGACCACTGGTCCAAACAATGCAGCAGGTTATTGTCCATCGGTCCAAGCGGTGCTGCGGGCAGGTGAAAACTGATTCTTCTCCACTTCGGTAGTCGGCATCCAACGGGTGAGTGCAACTCGGGGGACAGGGAAACAACAGGTCTCAACAAGGTAGTCGGCCACTACACAGCGCTTACTCGGCAGCAAGGAGGTCCGAGTAAGACAAGGGAAAAGGGTTGGATACAAGGACTGAGTAGCAATCTACTCGGCTCAAGGGAGAAGGTAGTCGGCTGGCCGGGAGAAGGAAAACGGAGGCACAGCTGACAGGATAGGAGAGGATTAAGATCCCGAAAACAAGTCTTAACAGGGAAAAGGAAAACGGGTCGTTACAAACCTCCCCCACTTAACAGAATCTCGTCCCGAGATTCCGCTACTCGGCGAAGAGCTCCGGGTGCTCAGCTTGAAGGCGATCTTCTCGTTCCCATGTAGCTTCATCCTCCGAATGGTTACTCCATTGCACTTTGCAGAATCTGATTGTCTTTCGTCTTGTACATCTGTCCCTTGTCTCCAAAATCCGAATCGGGCGTTCCTTGTACGTGAGGTTGCGTTGTACGTCGATCTCTTCCAACGGAACTTGCTCTTCTGGGATGCGAAGACATTTCTTCAACTGGGACACATGGAACACATCGTGGACGTCAGAGAGTTCTTCGGGCAACTCCAGTTGATACGCCACCACTCCGCGTCTGTCAACGATAGGGTAAGGTCCGATGTAGCGAGGCGCTAGCTTTCCACTCATTCCGAATCTTTTTGTTCCTCGCAGGGGTGATACTCGGAGATACACATGGTCTCCTATCTGAAACTCGAGCTCTCGTCTCCGATTATCGTCATAGTTCTTCTGTCGGGCTTGGGCTGTCTTCAAGCGTTCTCGGATAACCTTAACTCGCTCTTCTGCCTCTTTCAAAAGGTCTGGTCCAAAAATCATCTTTTCTCCTACGTCTGTCCAACAGAGTGGAGTTCTACACTTGCGTCCATACAGAGCTTCATTGGGGGCCATCTGGATACTGGCTTGATAGCTGTTATTGTAGGAGAACTCGGCATAGGGCAGACAGAGATCCCAGGTTCCTTCAAAATCCAGGGCACACGCTCTTAGCATATCTTCCACGATCTGGTTTACTCTCTCGGTCTGTCCATCCGTCTGGGGGTGATATGCAGTACTGAAATTGAGATTAGTGCCCATTGCCTCATGCAACTTTTGCCAAAAGTGGGATGTGAATTGAGCTCCTCGGTCGGACACTATCTTCTTTGGGACTCCATGTTGGCAGATAACCTTGGTCAGATACAACTCAGCTAACTTCTTAGCCGGGTAGGTGGTCTTGACGGGGATAAAGTGGGCGACTTTGGTCAGTCGGTCCACTATTACCCAGATGGAATCATGTCCTGTCGGGGTCCTAGGTAATCCAACGATGAAATCCATTCCTATTTCTTCCCATTTCCACTCGGGTATCCTTAAGGGCTGAAGCAATCCTGCTGGTTTCTGATGCTCGGCTTTAACCCTTTGACAAATGTCACAAACTGCGACATACTCCGCAATATCTCGCTTCATTCCAGGCCACCAGTAGTGATCCTTAATATCCTTGTACATCTTGGTACTTCCTGGGTGGATGGAATAAGCGGACTCATGGGCTTCTCTCAAGATTAAGTCTCGGATTTCCCTTCTGTTGGGCACGCAAATGCGTTTCCCAAACCAAACAGTTCCTTTGCTGTCAATGGAGAACTCGGGGGCTTTTCCTTTGGCCATGCTTTCCTTAATAGACACAATCTTTTCATCTACCTTTTGAGTTTCTCTGATCTGGTCCTCCAATGTAGGCTGAATCAGCAAAGTCGCCAGCGTTCCTGGTTTGACCATATTTATCCTTAGCTTTTCCAGTTCTCGACTTAACTCGGGTTGAAGGGGCAGGGTCAAGATGGCATTACAATGGACTTTCCGACTGAGGGCATCGGCAACAACATTTGCCTTGCCAGGGTGGTAATGTATTTCAAGGTCGTAATCTTTAATCAACTCAAGCCATCTTCTTTGTCTGAGGTTAAGCTCGGTCTGAGTGAAGATGTATTTCAGGCTCTTATGATCGGTGTATACTTCACACCGGTTTCCAACCAGGTAGTGTCGCCATATCTTCAAGGCATGCACTACTGCTGACAACTCTAGGTCATGGGTCGGGTAGTTCAGCTCATGGGGTCTTAACTGTCTTGAGGCATACGCAACCACTCTTCCTTCCTGCATAAGCACACAGCCTATGCCTAGTCGGGGTGCATCACAGTATACCTCAAAGTCTTTCCTGATATCCGGAAGGATCAACACAGGTGGGGTAGTCAGCCTTTTCCTTAACTCCATGAAACTTTTCTCACAGGCGTCACTCCATTCAAACCTCTTTTCCTTTTTTAGCAATTCTGTCATGGGTTTGGCAATCCTTGAAAATCCTTCAATGAATCTCCGATAATAACCAGCCAAACCTAGGAAACTTCTCACTTCCGTGACCGTAGTCGGGGATTTCCAAGAAAGCACGTCTCTCACTTTCCCCGGGTCCACTTCTACTCCTTGGGCAGTGACCACATGCCCGAGAAAAGCAACTCGGTCTAGCCAAAACTCACACTTCGAGTACTTGGCAAACAACTGGTGCTCTCTTAACTTTCCTAGAACCATTCTCAAATGTCCAACATGTTCTTGCTCGTCCTTGGAGAAGATTAGGATATCATCCATAAATACCACGACAAACTTGTCGAGATATTCCATGAATACCTTATTCATAAGACTCATGAAGAAAGCTGGAGCATTAGTGAGTCCAAAGGACATCACCGTATACTCATATAATCCATATCGGGTCAGGAAAGCTGTTTTGGGTATATCTTCAGATCTGATCTTCAATTGGTGGTATCCTGATCTCAAGTCAACCTTAGAGAAAACTTTAGCTCCTTGCAGCTGGTCGAACAGATCATCTATCCTTGGTAGAGGATACTTATTCTTGATGGTTACTCCATTCAGTGCGCGATAATCAACGCACATCCTCTTGGTCTTATCCTTCTTTTCCACTAGGAGCACTGGAGCTCCCCAAGGTGATGTGCTAGGTCGCACAAAACCTAGGCTCTCAAGTTCTTCTATCTGCTCTTTCACTTCGGCTAACTCATTAGCCGCCATTCTATAGGGTCTCTTGGATATGGGTGCTGTGCCGGGTAGCAACTCTATAGAGAATTCAATCTCTCTATCAGGGGGCATTCCGGGTAAACTGTCTGGGAAGACATCAGGGTATTCATTGATCACCGGCACTTCTTCCAAAGGGACTATTTGCATGGAGCTCAGGAGGGGTCGGTTCTTAGGGTCTCCAAGGGAGGCAAACTTCACTTCTTGTCCAAAAGGGCACTGCAGGGTTATGGTGCTAGTTGCACAGTCTATTCGGCCCTTATGCTTAGCTAACCAGTCCATGCCAAGAATCAAATCCAAGCCTTGTGATTCCAGGACAATGGGGTTGACTGAGAAACTAACTCCTTTAATTACCAAGGTAACTCCAGGGCAAGATTGGTCTGACCTAAACTCCTTGCCAGGGGAGTGTATGACCATAGGTATCCTAAGGCCTTGAACATCCCAACCATACTTATCCACAAAAGATTGAGAGATAAAGGAATGCGATGCTCCAGAATCAAACAGAACAACTGCAGGTACAGAGTTGACAAGAAACATACCCATCACCACATCTGAAGCTTCTCGGGCTGTATCCGACTGGATATGATTGACTCGGCCACGTCCAAAGGCCGGAGGGGCACGGGAGGCAGATCCACTAGTATGTGTAGTCGGCTGTCCTCGACTGAACACAGGGGCTCTTGAAGCGCTGGCGTTGGGGCGTCCAGAGGCTGCAGGGTCTTGCTTCTGGGGGCAGTGTCGGGCGAAGTGACCCAACTCGTTGCAGTTGTAGCATCGGCTTCCTGGGGCACTCGGGGTACTCCTCTGCTGAAGGCCGGCTGGGGTAGGGCGACTTGCACCGGTACTTGCACTGAGGGGTCGGGACTGAACAGAAGAAGCCGGGCGGGAAACAGATGGGCGAAACATCTGCTCCTGGAACTGGGATGGGGCGAACTGACGAGAAGGACTGGGGAGATAGGGCCTGGTACTCGGACCACCACGAGACTGCATCTGGGAGGCCTTGCGCTTGCGAAAAACGTCGATCTCCTTCCTCGCGTCTTCAACCACTAGGGCTCTGTTGACCATGTGCTGGAAAGTAGGGAAGTCATGGGCAAGAAGCTGGATCTTCATTGCCACATTCATCCCTTTCAGAAACCTTCTGATTTTCTTCTTGTCCGTGTTCACATCCTCTGGTGCATAGCGAGCTAGGTGGTTGAACCTGCTCAGGTACTCGCTGATGCTGGAATGTCCCTGCTTGAGGTTGTTGAACTCTTCTCTTTTAATGTCTATTACTCCTTCTGGGACATGTGCAGCTCTGAAGGCTTCAACAAACTCGGGCCAGGCGATGTTGACGGCATCTGGATGGGCAGCACAGTAGTTCTCCCACCAGTCGGCGGCTGGACCTCGTAGTTGGTGTGCTGCAAACTGGGTTTTCTCCACAGGGGTGCACTGCACTAGGTTCAACTTTCTATCCATATCCTTCAGCCAGTCGTCAGCCTCTACTGGCTCAGCAGTCTGTGAGAACTCGGCTGGACGGGACCTCATGAAGTCGGCAAGCTTGGAGCGGCCATGAGCTTGTGCTGGTTGAACTTGATGGAGGAGAGGCTGCATTGCGGCCAAGTTCTGAGCAATGCCCTGCAAGATCTGGGTCTGGATGGCCATAAGCTGCTGGGGGTCTGTTGGAAGGTGAGGAGGTTGAGGCAGTCCTCCAGGGTTTGCTGTCGCAGCGTCAAAGGTACCAAGGCCGGCTGCACGGCCATTCCCGGACATCCGGTCATGAGTCTGCTCCACTTCTTGTTCCTCCACGGCGGTAAGCAGGTTGTTGCGGACTGGACCTTGGCCTTCAAAACCCAAGCGAGCTGGAGCACGAACAGTACGGCGCTGATGTTCTGCCATCAGGTCCTAGAAAAGGGCAACCAAGGGAGAAAGGCTCAACAAGGATATCGGCAACCAAACCGACGGAACAGATGAAGGAGCAACAAGATCAGCAAGATGGATTCAAGCAACAGAACAAAGAGCAAACTCGGGAACCCAGCCCTTACGAAAAGAAGACAGATAGGGCACTGGAACTTAAGGGCTTGCGCAGGAACCAAAGGTAGAGAGACAGCCAAGAGTTTAAAAACTTTTCCAAAAATTCTACAGAGCAGAGAGAAAGATACTCGGACAAGTCCTAGATTTTTGCAATTAGCATAGTTTTCAAAATATGATCCTCAAGGTCATCTACACGGGTGGGGTTTCGCTCCTAGGGCCAACCTTTGCTCTGATACCACTTTGTGACACCTCCCCGACTAGGTGGAAGGCCACCATGTGCATACTGCACCCGATCCCAGGATCAGTAGTCGGGTACGCACAACAATGATACAACACAGAGATTACAATAAATACATAACAGGCGGTTTACATATATGTACAAGGAGATCCATCCAGGACAGACCCGGGATGGGCAAAAATAATCAACAGGTAAACTAGCGTGAACAGCAAAACAGGGCGGAAGCTGAGCAAAACTACACCACAGGCTCGGTTGGGAACTAGGCTCGAAACCTTTCAGAAAGTCTTCGTAGTCGGCCTGATCTTGGAGGAACTCGGCAGCAGTCGGATCTTCGTCTTCTTCAAAAACCTACTATACATATATATGAACAAGGTGAGTACTTTCGTACTCAGCAAGCCGGAAAGATGCCATGTCGGTCAGACAGAAAGGCTAAGGGTTATTTTGCGAAAAATCTGCCTTAAGAAACAGTTTTCTTTGCAAACACTAGTGAGATCCAAATTTTAGTTGTCGGAAGGAGGCTCACGCCTCGATCCATTCCGCAAGTTGCTTTTCAACAACTCGCCACTTAATGAATCAAGCATATGTATATATATCATCTTTTACTTCGCATTAACTGGTCCTGTATCTCCCGAGTAGCTACAACCACTCGTTGACCCTGAGACTCGGCTACAACCAAATCTCAGCTGTGGCACTTGATGCCCGCTACACTGGCTACAACCAGTTAGCTAAACCGCCGCCCTGGCTACAACCCGGGGGCTCGAACACTGCTGCCCTGGCTACAACCCGGGAGCCTGTTCATGGCACTAAATGCCCGCTAGACTGGCTACAACCAGCTAGCTAAGTCGCCGCCCTGGCTACAACCCGGGGGCTCGAACGATGCTGCCCTGGCTACAACCCGGGAGCATGTTCATGGCACTAAATGCCCGCTAGGCTGGCTACAACCAGCTAGCTAATCGGCTTCCCTGGCTACAACCCGGGAGCCTGATCAATCTGCTGCCCTGGCTACAACCCGGGAGCATGATCAATCCGTCTTCTGGCTACAACCCGAAGACATCTGTACAACTGCCGCCCTGGCTACAACCCGGGGGCTTAAGCTTGCTGCCCTGGCTACAACCCGGGAGCATGATCTTCATCCTGTTTACTTTTCACTCACTTGATTATGGTGCTTAACACCCCGGATCACACAGATCCGTTTCTGGCCACACAGGCCTTCCGTTTGCTTACTCGGCAAACTCTGGTCACGATTCCCTTTCCATTAAAACACTTTCACAAATCACTGCCAACAAATCTACGCTATGGGAAAACACCTTAATGATAATACATAGCCAAGCCACACAGGCACTGTCTCTGTACATCAAGATTTTCATAACTTTATTTGTTTCGCAAACACGCCGATACACAGAGTACCAGGTTTTTTTTTCAATCAGTTTAGTAAAACCCAAAGTTTTCCCAACGACAAACAACGTTGCAGAGCTAAGCCATTCTACTCGGCATCGTATCCTCAGATAGGATGCTAGCGTGCTATTTGTGGGGCTCTCAAGGGAGAATACATCAACATTCTACCAAAATAAGTGCTACTACTGGGTAGGTCCATCGGTTGCGCTTGCAAACCGAGGCCAACAGTTTAAAGAGGTGTAAACTAAGCATGCATAATACTTTCCAAACAACATAGTTTTGCATATATGGGAAACAATATGATCAAAGAGGCTTGCCTTGTTCCAAGGAGGGGTCTTCTTCGGCGAAGGCGGCTTCTGGATCGTCCACCGGTTCAGGCTCTGAACAAGCAGAAAGAAACACTGATAAGCAGGAGGGTTAAAACACTGAGAAAAGGATCAAGAAGTAGTCGGCTGCAGAAAAGGTGGCAGTCGGCTGAACAAGGCTTGCGAACCAGACGACAGAGCTCCAAAGCTTGAGAGGATGAGAACTTAACAGAGCTGGAGCTGGCCGGTTTGCAAAACAAAGGAAGAAGGAGCATGGATGGCTCAATATATAGCCGACGTGCAAGAGGGAGGCACGGTGAAGCTGGCAACGGCTAGGGAGAAAAAGTCAAGGTGAACTGACAAAGGATTTGATGTCCATGCAGGGATTGACTTGGGAGTCCGGCGTGGTCAGGGAGTTGGCAGGCACTGCAGCTGCGATGAGACATTAAGGTCAAGGCTAGGACAGGTTGGAGAAATCTCACTGACAGGGCTTCGGATTGACCACTGGTCCAAACAATGCAGCAGGTTATTGTCCATCGGTCCAAGCGGTGCTGCGGGCAGGTGAAAACTGATTCTTCTCCACTTCGGTAGTCGGCATCCAACGGGTGAGTGCAACTCGGGGGACAGGGAAACAACAGGTCTCAACAAGGTAGTCGGCCACTACACAGCGCTTACTCGGCAGCAAGGAGGTCCGAGTAAGACAAGGGAAAAGGGTTGGATACAAGGACTGAGTAGCAATCTACTCGGCTCAAGGGAGAAGGTAGTCGGCTGGCCGGGAGAAGGAAAACGGAGGCACAGCTGACAGGATAGGAGAGGATTAAGATCCCGAAAACAAGTCTTAACAGGGAAAAGGAAAACGGGTCGTTACAGATCCAGGTATGACTTTCGTCGTATTGGAGTCTTGGTTGTCCTACTTGTGCGTTTGGATGCTTGACTTTGCCTTGACTTGTTCCTCCCTGAGTAGAAACTTGTTGAGCACTCGGAGAAGTTGAACGAGGTCCTGACCCAGGCCGCCCCCCAACTCCAAGAGTTGGACCAGCTCCGGGCCCTAAAGACCATATTGGAGGAGCGCCATCAAGGGAGGGAGACATGGCTAAAAGACGCCGTCACCCAGCTCAGGGACGAGAATATGGACCAAGCCAAGAAGATGAGAGGTAAGCCTCTAGAATACTTCTTCCTGACCAAATCCTTAGTATATTTCTCCAGCTGTATTGTTCCTGACTGCCAAGTTGTGTCTTGACTGCAACGTTGAGTTCTTGACTAATCTGTCATGCAGCCCTCGAAGCCGAGTTGAAGACCCGAACAGAGGGAGAAAACCAGTTGAAGGAGGCTGAGAGAGCCAAAGCCGAGCTTGAAAAGGACAAGGCCAACCTGACTAGGGCCAATTCCGAGCTTAAGCGAGAAAAGGCCGAGTTGAAAAAGGCCAATGCCAAGCTTGAGAAGGAAAAAGTTGAACTGGAGAAGGCCATAGCCAAGTGGGAGCCTGACTACAAAAGTAAGTCTCCGCTCTAACAATAACCTTAGCGAATCCATTAATTACTCCATCTGCAGCTTTTCTTAACAAGTTTACTTATCGGTGAACCTGGGTAGCTGTGAGAGCCAATTCCTAGATCCAGTTTCAGGCTTTCACAGAGGAGATCAAGGTAGTCAAGGAGTCACGGCATACCCTTGCCGAGTCCGTGAAAGGGCTCCTTGACCTGATGGATCCTCGTCCTGTGGGAACCAACTCTAGCACAATCTTCCAACTGAAGGAGTGCCTTAAAGATGCACCGAGTGTCCTGAAGAGGTACTCGGATGAGCATGTCATTGCCGGCGTGGCCTAGACCTTGGCGATGACCAAGTCCATCTACCCAAGGGTAGATGTTGAAGCCATCGGGGAGGGGTTTGCCGAGGAGACGACTCCTGAGGAAGCGCTAGAGCTGATTGCCAAGGCGAGGCTGACTGCAGAGATTATCACCCAAGACCTGGGTCTGTAAAAAACAGTATATCATGCAGTCAGTGTATTGCGGATTTTTGTAAAGACATGTGTAAATATATGTGCCGTGCCGCCAAGCTTTAAGTCATTACTCAGTTGTCATTAGCTTTACCTGACTATATAGTCTGCGCCGAGTTGGTTTATAGGAACTTAATAAAATCGTTCACCGCAAAGTGCTATACTCGAGCAAACGTGACAAAGTCATAGAAAAACTTCATAACTTAAGTAAAACAAGCTCGTATATTGTTGACAAAGCACATATAAGACATGCAGCCCTCGACTTACTACTTGGTTGAAACAAGTGGCATAGTGAGTCAGAGAAAAACTGTACACATGGGAAAGTATAAAACTCAGGTATAGAAAGGACGTAGCTATTCTATATTCCACGAGTTGCTGATGAGTGCACCGTCTTCAGTCTTCAGTCGGTAGGCACCTGGCCGAGTAACCTCCACAATAATGAACGGCCCTTCCTAGATTGGGGATAGTTTATGCCTGTCTTTGGTGGTTTGTATTTTTCTCAAGACGAGATCTCTGACCAAAAAGGCGCAGCCACGGACATTGCGATTGTGATAACGACGCAGGCCTTGAAGATACCTTGGCGACTGGATTGTTGCGATATCCCTCGCTTCTTCCAACTGATCTAGTTTGACCAATCGGGTATTGTTGGATATGTGTTCTGAGTAAACCCGAACTCGTGGAGAGCCGAACTCTAACTCGGTTGGTAGCACAGCCTCAGCACCATAGATAAGAAAGAAAGGGGATTGCCTAGTTGCCCGACTAATCGTGGTTTAGAGAGACCAGAGAACAGATGTGGAGTTCTTGGACCCACCGGACTGCGTATGGTTGTAGTCGGTCGAATATCCTAGCCTTGATGCCTTGTAAGACCATACCATTGGCACGTTCAACCTACCCATTGCTCTGCAGGTGCGCCACAGATGTGTAGCAGATCTTGATGCCGAAGTCGTCACAGAAATCTTGAAACACGCCGCCCGTGAACTGAGTACCGTTGTCGGTGATGATGCGGTTAGGTACCCCGAATCGGCATAATATACTCATGTTGAAGTCCTTTGCTTGTGCCGCTATTATGGTTGCAACGGGTTTGGCCTCAATCCACTTGGTGAATTTATCCACTGCGACGAACAAGTGTGTGAACCCTCCTGGTGCTTTCATGAAAGGCCCGACCAAGTCAAGCCCCCATACTGCAAAGGGCCAAGAGATTGGGATTGTTTGGAGTTCCTGGGCTAGGAGATTGGTTTGCTTGTGTAGAACTGGCAACCCTCGCATGTGTGAACAATGTCTTTGGCATCTGTTACTACTGTTGGCCAAAAAAATCCCTACCGGTAAGCCTTTCCGACTAACGTCCTGGATGCGGCATGGTTGCCATATATGCCCGAGTGGATTGACTGCAGAATCTGCTTGCCCTCCTCAGTGGTGATGCAGCTCATCAGGACCCTGGATGCACTTCTTCGGTACAGGTCTTCTCCGACAACTAAGAAACTCTTGCTTCGACGTTTGATTCGTTCTGCTTCACTGCGATCTTCTAGGAGTTTGTCATCCAGGAGGAATTTGAGAACAGGAGTCTGCCAATCTTGACATATGTTTAGCACCTTGTCTGTTGCCGGGGTAGGTTTGCCTCCCGACTGCTCTTGCACTGGTTTCTTCTTGACTGACGGCTCCATGAGTTGCTCGACAAAGATCCCTGTTGGGACCGCTTCTCGCTTGGATCCCATGTTTGCCAGCTCGTCTGCAGCATCATTGTATTGTCGTAGGACATGCGTTATCTCCAGCCCATCGAACTTGTTCTCCATCTTGCGGACCTCCTGTTAGTATGCCACCATGGTGTCGTCAAGATATGTCCAGTCTTTCATGACTTGGTTTACCATGAGTTGTGGGAAGCCAGGAAGTGGATTTGTAGAACGTACTTGAGTTTTTCGCCGGTGGGGGACGTTATTACGACGCCAGCCCCGGCGCCACCGATCTGTAGAGAACCATCGAAGTACATTGTCCAATACTCTAGATTCGCTGTTGATGTAGGCATTTGAACTTCTGTCCACTCGCCATGAAATCGGCTAGAGCTTGTGATTTGATTGCTGTTCGCAGCTGAAAGGTGATGTCGAACGCCATCAACTCGAGTGCCCATTTAGCAATTTGGCCAGTGGCCTCGCGGTTATGCAGGACGTCCCCGAGTGGAAACGATGTGACCATCGTGACTTGATGTGCTTGGAAATAGTGCACCAGCTTCCGGACAGTGATGAGTAAGCCATAGAGCAGCTTTTGGACCAGTGGATATCTTGTTTTTGAGTCAGCAAGGACCTCGCTGACAAAGTAGACTGGCCGTTGAACTTTTTGGATGTGACCCTGTTCGGATCGCTCAACCACGAACACCGTGCTGACTACCTGAGTAGTTGCCGCCAGATATAGCAGTAGCTGTTCTTGGGGCATGGGTGACGCCAACACGGGGGTGATGTGAGAAATTGTTTGAAGTCTTCGAAGGCTTGCTAGGCTTCGGGAGTCCATTGGAAATTGTCTACTTTCATCAGTAGCTTAAAAAGGGCATGCCCCGTTCGCCCAGTCGGAAAATAAACGGGCTGAGTGCCGCCATGCAGCCTGTTAGCTTCTGGGCATCCTTCTGATTAGTCGGGGGTGCCACGTTCATGATTGCATTGACTTTCTCCAGGTTGGCCTCGATTCCACGATGCGAGACGATGAAGCCGAGTAGCTTGCCGGATGGCACACCGAAGGCGCACTTTTCCGGGTACAACTTCATCTTGAATCTTCAAAAATTTTGGAAGGTTTCTTCTAGGTCAGCAATGAGGTCTTTTTTGGACTTGGTCTTGATCACCATGTTGTCAACGTAGGCCTCCACGTTGCACCCGATCTGAGTGTGTAGACACCGCTAAATTGCCCATTGATACGTTGCCCCAGCGTTTTTCAAACCGAACAGCATAGTGATGTAGCAGTACGCTCCAAACGGCATGATAAAAGACGTCTTGAGGCAGTCCTCCTCCTTCTGGCTGATTTGATGGTATCCCGAGTAGCAGTCAAGAAAGCTGAGAAGTTCACACCCTGTAGTTGAATCCACCACCTGGTCTATTCTTGGTAAACCAAATAGATCATTGGGGCACGCCTTGTTGAGATCGGTGTAGTCAACGCACATGCACCATTTACCATTTTTCTTCCAGACCAGAACTAGGTTTGCCAGCCAATCCAGGTGATAGACCTCTTTGATGAACCCGGTTGCGAGAAGCTTGGTTATCTCCTCCTGAATAGCATCTTTACGGTGTTGAGCGAAGCGCCACAGTGTTGCTTGATTGGCTTGGTGTCTCTCTTCACGTTGAGGGTGTGCTCGATCACCTCCCTTGGTACGCCCGGCATGTCGGACGGTTTCCACGCCAAGATATCCTTGTTGGCTTGGAGGAAGGTGACGAGTGTGTCTTCCTATTTAGGGTCGAGTCTGGTCCCGACTAGAGCAGTCTTGGAGGGGTCGGAAGGGTCCAGGGGGATCTTCTTCGTGTCAGAGTCTGCTGAAATTCTTGACTTCGCTGTTTTTTTAGCCGGAACAGGGTCTTCCTCGACTTTGGTTGTGACGGCTTGCCGAATGCTGTTGCGCCTGACTGCCGCCTCTTGTGATTGAGCCAATTCACAACTCTCCTTGTTGCAGGTGAAGGCTTGCCCGACGTCGTTGCAGAGGGAGAGGACTCCTACTGGCCCTGGCATCTTGAGCACCATGTACGTATAGTGCAGTACCGCCATGAATTTGGCAAGCGCCGGTCGTCCGAGTATCGTGTGGTACGTAGTCTCGAAGTCGGCGACCTCGAAGTAAATGTTTTCTGTGCGGAAGTTATCCCGCATGCTGAAAGTTACTGGCAAGGTAATCTGCCCGAGTGGTGTTGAAGACAAGCCGGGAATTATCGCGTGGAAGCTCGCCGTACTCGACCGCAGATCTGAACGAGGAATCTTCATCTCATCCAGGGTCTTGGCGAAGAGGATATTGAGCGTGGTGCCTCTGTCTATGAGAACCTTCTTCAACTTGATGTTCTTCACGACCGGGTCCAGGACGAGTGGGTAGCGTCCCAGGTGTGAAACCCGATCTAGATGATCTGCATGGGTAAACGTGATGGACATCTCTGACCAGCGCAGGTATTGGGGGGCCTCTGCTGTAGAGATTGAGTTGACGTTGCACACTGTAAGCTTCTGCTTTCGCTTGGACTCGTAGGCAGACGGCCCTCCGAAGATGTAGTTGAGCTCGGCTTGGGAATCTTGAAAATTGTCAGCCGGGCCTTGATCTGGCTTGTCTTTGTCCTTGTCGGTGCCAGATGATGAAGCCTTCTTGAAAGCAAACTTCTTGACCATGAAGCAATCTTTGGCTGCATGCTTGCCTTTGGGGTGGAAGGGTCAAGGCCCATTCATGACTTTCTGGTAGTCGTTGTTGCATTGGGGCCGCGACTGAGTTCGCTCCATGTTGGCCACCTCGTTGTCCGACTTCCGCTTGCGACTGCCGGTCTTGTTTTGTGATGGCTTATTGTTGGCTTTCGCCTTTTGGTCTTTCTGTCAGGACTCCTTCTCATCGAGGGCCTCTGCGACCGCTTCAGCCGACTCGGCGTATTTGTTCGCCATCTCGAAGAGAGTCCGGACAGAGGATGGTGGCTTCCGAGTGAACTTTACGATGGACAGGGCGTCCTTTACTCCCTTGCAAAAGGTGGTGATGACAGCCTCGTCTCTGATCATTGGG
The DNA here is from genome assembly GCA_003991445.1 of Oryza meyeriana var. granulata. Taxonomy (NCBI): domain Eukaryota; kingdom Viridiplantae; phylum Streptophyta; class Magnoliopsida; order Poales; family Poaceae; genus Oryza; species Oryza meyeriana. Next base: position 53,633 of record RYFJ01002724.1, read on the forward strand.
ATCTGGTTGTGCTTCTTGGAGAACCTCTTGATAAATTCGCGTAGCGACTCGTTGTTCTTCTAGTGTAGTTGATATAGATCGTGCTCAGAAGACGGCCTCTCATAGGTTCCCTGAAAGTTAGGGATGAACCGCGCCCTGAGTTCTCCCCAGGAACTGATCAACCGCCTCGGGAGCCCTATTAGCCATGTCCTCACCGAGTCGGCTAGTGCGACTGGGAGGTAGTTAGTGTTAACGCCAAAATTTGGTAAGGCCCTGTATTAGATTCGGTCAAAGGAGAAATTGCAGTCAACTGACGGAGAGGAGACCGGAATCGGGAAGGAGCCATGAAAACCGTTGTTTGGCAGTTATTTACTGTACATATTAATTAGACAGATTTTTATCTTTAGGAAACCTGACCTCGTGTCCGGTCAGGATTAGTTAGCGTTTTCTATTATGGATAGAAAATTGTATACCGTGTCCTATAAGGACTCATGTAACTCGGGGTATATATACGTATGCCCGGGGACCTTGTAAATCATCACAACGATCAATACAAACTTCGGCGCATCGCCACCCTTTCGACGGGATCCTGCTTCTCGAGCCGGGCTGCATCGGTTAGGTCCGAACTCTTGCGAGAGGGTAAGTCTCGTCACCCCGGCTACCTATCGGCTAGGACTTCCTCGTTAGGTCCGATATTCTAGTCGGTTTAAGGTAGTCGGCTTACCACGATATATTTACTTTATCTATGGCTGCATCAGTTTCAGTTTGATCTCATAGACTGATTAGTATATCACATCACGCGTGCGTAGATCGTATTGGCTTACTGGGAGCAGTTTATCATCAGTTTGTGCTGCATCGGTTAGGTCCGACCTACTAAACTGCTAGCGATAAACCGATCCTGCTAAATCGATACTTTATGCGCAGGCGTCTTATCAGGGTGTAATAGCCGATAAGTATCTTCATCACGATCGCATATATATCTATCGGCCTATTGAGGTATCGTTATCATCGTCGGTCTGTGCTGCAACGGTTGGGTCCGATCTACTAGACTGACGATAATAGCTTTACTCTTGATGAGTCGATGGGTGCTATGCGATGTCGTTATCGGAAGTGCTTAGCCTATAAGTTATCTGTTGAAGCCGACCATATTTACTTATTGTCTTATGTTATAATTATTCTGCTCCATAGTCGGCTGGTTCATCAATCGTACTATTATTTATATTATTGCATGCTTTATCACGCATTCTTGCCTGTATTATTATCATCATCGGCTAAGGGCCAGCTGATTGGTTTATACTGCCGATCCAAAGTACAAGTGCAAGCAGGTTCCCAGGGCACGACCCCAGGCGAGGGCCCGGGCGCGAGCTTAGGTAAGGACCGGCACAGGCCCGGACAGTGGATGAAGACCCCGGGAGCCGATATAAGCAAGGGCCGGGCACGGGCAGATTCTCACGTGGCAATACCAGTAACACTAAACTATGATCGGCTAGATTCATCTGGTTTATTACTACAATATGCGTTCTATATGTTATTTTTAACAGTTAT
>RYFJ01000351.1:0-58884 GCA_003991445.1 Oryza meyeriana var. granulata
AATCGCGTGCGAGTCCTCTGCGATCGGTCCAGATGGAGGCGGCGGGGGAAGAAAAATCTTTCGGAAAGATGTGTCTGGCCGGGAAGGCCGGGTGGGTCCGGAAGCTGTAGATCTTGAAGCGAGGGCGGTGAAGGGCGCGAGTCTGGTCGGTTGGAGATGGAAAGGGGTGGGGCTCCCGGAAGCGCGCGGCGTTTGAGGCGTGGCCGACGCGGCACGGCGGCGTGGGGTTTCGAGCGGGGGGCGATTGAGATCCGGGCGACGATCGGCGAGGGCCGGGTTGATCGAGTATCGCGGTCTGTTGATGAAGGGAGCGATTCTAGAAATACAGCTAAGCGACGATATCGGCTCTCATCTCATCGACGCTTGCTGATCGAGTGCTTGTCTTGGGTTTCTCGCCATGTCTAGTTAATGGGTGAAGAGCGATATTCCTGACATATGTCTTTGATCATCTTTTATATTTTGTCAACGGCGAATTCATGTGTGTGTTCGGTAATGGATGCTCTGGGAGCCCTTTCCTGGTAAGGGAAGTGAGCTGCGTTGGACCGGAGGCCCGGACCCGGGGACTCGTAACTTCATGTGCGGTATGTGTCGGGCAAAGCAATGAAGCAGAGAGAGAGGAGAGCGGGATTCGGCAGTCGGCTTTCGATATAAGGAGCCGGTGTTGGCGGGCCGCGGGCTTAATTGTGGACGTGGAAAAGACCTTGATATCGCGGAAGATATCTCCGCGGGGAGCGGGCGTGCTTCGCTCGCTTGGGCCCGTAATTCGGTGTCGCGTTGGCCTAGGCTTCCGAGGGTCCTTCACACGACGATTGGCGATGCCAAACAGCTGGTTGGCTCTCGGTGTAGAGCGGGGGCGGATTGGGAATCCGAAGCTGCGACTTCAATTGGGTGGTTGGGAGTCCCCCGTAACAATGGAGCCCAGCGAGCTAATGGACTTGATACGTATGTGTGTCAGTGCCAGGCGGAGGCACGGGTATTGAACATGGACATATTGAGGGAGCGTTTCCCGGACCCGCTTTGCCGAGGCGATGCTGCAGGACACGGGTCGGGCTTCCTCAGAGTCAGGCCGGGAGGTGAGTCAGCTTGTTTGCCGGGCGATGGGGCGCTCTACGAGGGCACCAACTTGTGCTGCGGAGTATTATTGGTTTGCGTCCCAAACCTCAGACCGAGTGGTCATGGAATGAGACGTCACGAGTGGTAGCGGGCAAGAGCTCGACTACTGGAGGATGCTCTCAAGTGGTTTAGAGGAGCGCGTTTAGGAGAGGCCGTTTCCGTTCGGGCTCAGGAAGGGCTATGACGTTGCGAGGGTAGGAGCTCTCGACAGGTGGAGGTGTGTTCGGGGAACGGTCTGCCCGGAACTCGCGTCGACAGGGCGCGTGGTGGATTATTATACCGGGAGCCGGAGGCGGACTAATTCTGGGACGGCCGGGTCACCATCCGCTCGATGGGTCGGCCAGTGCGTACCTATGTGCGTTCGGGGCGAGGCGCGTGACGATTCGGACGGACCGCCCGGGCTCTGATGAGTTTCCAATCGCGTCCGATGGGGTCAGGCAGTCCGTACATCACCTATTGTGCGTTCGGGCCGGAGCCCCGGACTGATTCGGGACGGACCGCCGGGCTTCATTAGTGCGTCCGATGGGGTCCGGCTAGTCGTACCCTATGTGCGTTCGCCTCGGCCCGGAGGGGCCGGACTGATTTCGGTAGACGGGACCTGCCAGGGAGTATGCTCTCCTTCGCGTCGATGGGGTCCCAGGCAGTCGTACCTATGACAAAGGGAAGGGGAAGACTCTCTAATAAGGAGGAGAGGAGAGATTTTCATTGCAATCAAAAGCCAACCAAGGACGAAGCGTTACAGTCGAGGCTTACCGGGGGACAGTGTGGGCCGGAACGGATGATCTCTCCGGCTCGGCTGCCCGGGTGCACGTCGCGGCTCGCATTTCGTATTTGGCGAGGCGTGTTAGGTTGGCGGACTTCCGTGACTGGCGAGGTTGGTCCGTTCTGTTTCGTGCCTTCTATTAGGCAGTTATGCTCGCCGACCAGGGACACTCGTACGTCCCAAAATCAGTGACGTCGCAGGGATCGGGTACGTTCCGAGCGGGGCGACGTCCGAACTGCAAACGGGCCGGACCGTCCGAAGGGCTTGGCTTGCTAGGGAGAAGAACAGCCACGTAAAAGGGAAAGTACTTGACTGCTTGGCAGCTCTGGACGGGCGGCCTCAGCTCGTGAGATCCGTGCAATACAACACGTCTACGTGGACGGCGACGCACAGAGTTCTGGGCCGCTGCAAAAATGTCGAAGGCGGCGCGCTTCCGTCGCGGCCTTGGCGCTCTTCCAGGCGATGAGGTGGGTTTAGTCCTCGCCGGACATCGTCGGACAGTGGGAGCGCACTTATAGGCATAGGCGAAGCGTCGGCGGCTCGTCCCACTTCTTCCTTAGCTTCTTGTCGGGGTCCTTCTGTATTCCGACGCGCCGCGGAGCCGCGAGGACTGCGTCATTCTTCGGGGTCCCGTCATGGGGCCCGGGGCGTGGCTCGTTCAACGACGGGTTGCCGCTTCGGCTGCGGGCGAGCGATTGAAACGGCGAGTTGAAGAGCCAGCCGTAGTCTGGGTTACGTCGCGGTGCCATTATTTTCGAGCCATATCGCGCCTGTACGCGGCCAGACGCGAAAGGCATGGATGACCGCTGTGAGGGCGATGTGGGGATGGTATTGGAAGGCTGAAGCGCTGTAGGAAGTGCTCAGCGTCTCGTCCTGCACTGGCGTAGGAGGGATGAGGTGTCCGCGGTGCCAGGGCGAAAGGTGCCTGGGTTGAATTAATTGAACTGGTGGGAGGTCTCCACGAGTAGACTGATCCTCGGTGGAGGTTATGCATCACCAGGTCGGCGCCTGGGCCTTGAGAGCGAGGGTGCGGGGAAGTAGTTCGCCATCACTCGATCATCGCACGGGGCCGGCACCGGATGGCAGTAGTGTATATTTGCAGGAATCCGTGGGATCCATTGGAGCCGTATACTTCTCCGGCAAGCTGTGGCGGTTCGGAACCTGTCGGCAGCGAACCTGCGGAAGGCCTGGGGGGCGAGAGGCAGGCAACGAGCGTACAGGGCGGCTCGGGTAAAGATGATGGTTTCCCGTCAGTAGGTGGGTGGAGGCCTGGACCTCGCAACGCGTGGCGGCGTCGCCGCGCTCGCGCTGTCGCTCCATGGTGACCGGGCGTCCTCGTCGGAAGCCGCCCCGGTCAGCCGGTCAGGAGGTGCCGTGGCCAGCTGTCTGCCGGAGTCATGGCGTGTTGCGCGTGCCTCGGGCTTGTTTTGACTCGGGGCGGGGGGGCCCGGCTAGACGTTGCGCGGCTCGGCACTTTGGCCCTGCGCTGCTGTGGGGAGCGACTGGGATGGGCCCGCGCGCTACGAGGTCGGGCTGTTCGTTGAGCAGCGCCTCTCCCGGACCGCGCTCCGTTAAAGGGGGGGTGGCGGCAGGAGGGCTTCTGCGCAGGATATGAGCTCCCTGTGGCGATGCTGGCATTTATGGAAGTCGAGGTTGCGGGGCATGCGTGGGCGGCGCCTTCCGCTCGCGCTCAAGGATGGAGGCGTGGCAGACTATTCGGCGGGACGTGCCGGTTCTTCGAGAGAGAAAGAGCCGACGTCAGCCATTAAAATTCTACAACCAGACTTAAAATTATCAGGACAATATCATGGATACATAGCAAGAGTTTCAGACTACGCGAGCTCAAGCCGAGTAGCCTGGGTTGCGCGAACGCGTCCCTGGAAGACGGGGAGCGCAGAGGGCTTACGACAAGTTGGGCTTACGCCACCCGGCGGGGTGAAGTCGTCGGATCTGGTGGCTCCAGTCCGCGCTGGACGGTGGCCTCCTGCATGGAAGTGCGCTGGTCTTGGGGGACGTTCATGTCTGGCGGTTCACCTGGAAAGGAAACTCCCCTACTGGCGCGCCAGCTGTCGGAGGACGAAGCTCGATCGGCGGGAAGCTCGGAGAACCCCTGTCGCTTCTGTAACTTACGAGCCCTTTTTTGAGGTTCGGAGTTATTTACTGACAAACTTAGAAAACAGCTTTGACATATCACTAGAGCCGATGTTGTTCTATTCACATTTCATCAAATCTCATGCAAGCTGTTGTGATCGAGTCCTAATCGCCTTTCGGAAACAGCTAAACACAGAGGCTACTCGTTATTTCTGATCTGCTTCTACCTTATTCTATCATCTCTTCCGTTCTGTTAATAAAGGGCGACAAACGCGAACTGAAAACTCTAATGTTTGGAGTTGCTTCTTTCAAAGGAGGAGAGAGAAGAGGAGAGAGTCACGGTTTCTGTACCACACCCTCAGAACCTCTCCCCCCTCAACACCTCCACGGATAATCTAACTTTGTGTCCGACTAGCCTCTTTTTTTGTGCGGTTCTCGGTTCAGGGGGCTGTTTTGGTGTCTCGTGGCGTGGAGCGCGCCCTGGCTCCGGCGCCGCGGGGATTCTTGCTACAGGTCGGGCCGCGGAGCGTAATACTCTACGTCCTGTGTGTATGCTATGTGGGAGATGTGTATGGTTGTGTTTACAAGGTGTATCCGGGAGCTCGGAAGCGTAACCGGGAGACTTGGTGAAAGAACAGTAAGGTTGCCTTGTGTCTATTGCTCGAGCTTGGTTGCTGCCTCTCATCTGCGGCATGGATCCTCTTTATAGAGCTCAGGGGAGTCCAAGTGCGGCGAGGGAGATATTTTCCGGTGAGCTCTCCTGTGCGCCTCTCCGCTGCGACGCCAGCGGAGTTGGTGGAGCGTCCCGTCGCCCTGTCTGCTGCGACCATGCCGGGTAGGTCGGCCGTGGGGTCTAGTCTTCGGGGCGTGGGATGTGACGGGTGCGACGGAGCGTCTGGTCATTTGGTGTCTTGGCTGATGGTGCAGGGAGACGTGACGGCGCACGCCTCTGCTGGCGTGGAAAAAAGGAAGCCTCCATAGTCAAAGTCTTCTGACTGCACGGTCGGGGGTATCCACCGGAGGGCCATCGGGAGACGCGCACACGTGGCAGAGTATTTTTGCGAGTTGGATAGTCGGCATCGGCAGTCGGTCAACTCGCGTCCCGGCCTAGGTGTGGCACCGGATCAGAAGGATCGGCGCTGGGGACTGGAAGGATCGGCCGGCCGTCGGCCCGGCATCGGCGCCCGCTGTCGGACCCCGGCATCGGCGCCCGGGGCGATGGAGATGGCGCCCCGGGCGCAACGGGTCATTGAATGAGCCGGTCTTTTTCTTGCAAGAAAGTAGGCCCGGAGGGGCTGTCGTGGCCGGAGATCCACGCGTCCCCGCAGAACGTGGGACCCCCAGTCCCACTTCGCCGACAAGGTATCTCTCTCGAGTACACCTAACCACGCAATGGATTTATTTTTCATAAAGTGGTACTTGGCCGACATGCGTGGTCACCAGTTGCCCTGAGCAACGTTATTCCAGCCGACATGACGCTGAAGAGTCTAACTTTCGAGTAGTGTACTACTCGGGAGAGACTATAAATCTTCATTCCGCTGACATGTACGCGGATGAGTCTAACTTCTGGGTGGGACGCCACTCGGGAAAGGCTACTATAAACACCCCCTTTCCAGCTGACATGACGCTGAAGAGTCCCATATACGAGTAGTATCCTACTCGGCAAGACTATAAACACACATTCCGACTGACATGAAGTCGAAGAGTCCTATATACGAGTAGCCTCCTACTCGGCAAGACTATAAATTATATTCCGGTTGACATGATACCGAAGAGTCTCATATACCAGTAGTAATCTACTCGGGAAAGATTTCCAGGTTAAAGATCTTTGACTTTATGTTTAATTGTCTTCACAATTAAGCACAAAGTCGGGGGCTACACCTAATAGGTGCGCCTATTCGGCGCACACTATTCATATATTTACATGAAGCCCTTCATAGCCTCGCTGCCAGCTGACATGAAGCAGGACTCGGGAAGACTTACTCGGACAAAGAGTACTCGGGAGCATCGCACTCGGGTAACCTTCACCATGGAGGAAGAGCACTCGGCATCAGCTGTGACTCAACTATGAAGGTCTCAGGGGCTACTGTGGGAGCCATGGGCCCCGGGTACCTCACTACAAGCACATGGGCCACTCGGATAGAGGATGGGCCAGATCATGTAATTAGAGATAAGATAGCACCCGGCAGGCTGTACCTTGTACAATAAGGAAACATAGCCTTAGTCGGATAGGATTCTATCTCTAATAAGGAAATCTCTTGGTCGTATCCGACTGGGATCCTTACCATGTACCCCTGTCCCCTAGTATATAAAGGGAGGCAGGGCGCCCTATGAGGGCAACCCGAGATCATTAATCACAAATCCACCTCAGAGGAATAACACCTCAACTGGACGTAGGGTATTACCTCACCTTGAGGGCCTGAACCAATATAATTCCCTTGTGTTCCTCTGCAATCCACCGAATTCCAATTCGCCGAGTACCCCCATAGTATTATTGCCGGTGCAAAGCATCGACACATCCCCTACTAAGATCGGGAATACTTCTTCTTCCTCGCAGCCTCCGGCCTAACTTTATACGCGCGTTGTGCGCTCGCCCGCTTCCTCTCCCTTTCAACCTCTTTCTCTTGCTTCTCTTCTTTTTTCTCAATCTTGTTCTGCTCTTTCTCCCACCTAGCTTTTGCCGCCCAAACCCGTTCAAGACGCTCCCTATACCATTCTTGTGACTTACAAAGAAACTCCATGTCTTCGGGACGAACCTCCGTATCTATCCACTGCACAAAGTTACATAGAGGCGGAGGTGACTTAGATGCCTAAATAGGTGACAACATATTAGCAAATGTGGACAATGATATGAAGAAGCAGAAACACAAAAATTACCTCCAATGGTTTCGTTGACTTTCCTTTTTTTTTCCTTTTGGTTGTGACTTCTCCGGAGAGTATACATAGTTACGGCACATCCAATACCTTTGACGGTATGTGTAATCAACATCGCTAATCGCAAACTTGCACTCGTTGCCGTACCAACACATGGGACGAGAAACGCCAACCGGTGGTTGTTCACGAGGGATATAACCCTTTGCATCCATCTGAAATGTCTTAAAAAAATTATACTATACGATCAAATTATTCTATAGAACATGACAAATTTATATGAATATAACATAATGAAACATTACGGCCTCTCAAATAAAATATCCGACTGCTAATCAGAATAATAAAAGTTCTAAATGGATTCTACCTTTCGGAAAAAATATAATGTGTACACAAAAACATTCTATAGGGACCTTCAATCCAAGCCTAATCACACTAACAATACCAATACTCACTCTAATATACCCCTAATCGATCCGATGTACTACTACTACACTACATTTTTCATCCAATGTCTTCGAAAAATACAAAATTGTAAACCCTAACCAAATGAACAACTAGAAAAAAAAGATGCAAACATACTTGTTTACCTTAAGGGATTCGAGAAACAACGATTTCCCTGCAAGACAATGGTACTTTGCACTAGAACCAAAAGATTTTTTGTTTTCTCATTAGTCTTCTGAACTTGGTGATGTGTTATTGGATTGAATAAGATAGGAAGAGGAGGGAAGCGAGGAAGGGAAGGGAAGCGAACGAAGGAAGGAGGAAGGAGATGGGCTAGCGTAGATGAAGAGGATATTTCCCTCACGCCAACAAAGTGGCGCTACAACTGCCGTGCCAGCCCACCTGACATGGCAACCTAATCCATGTCAAACTGCCAGCATGGCGCAAGCGCCTGGGGACGCTTGCGTGGCATCTACTGCCATGCCACATACATTAGCATGATAGCTCAGTTTACCACGCCAGGTGGCCTGGTATGCCCAAAGGGTTCAGTTTTGAAAATAAGTCTCGGGTCGTTTTTTTTTAAAAAATAAATAATAAAATGGATTAAATAATAAAAAAATTCCGGAATTGCATAGCTTTCAATAGCAAATTGCATAGTTATTAGGATTGGACCGGATATTGAACCGGTGAGGCTATCGGTTCACTGGTCCATAAATATTTTAATTGTATAATCACAAGTGGTATAGTTATATGAATGAATTGCAACTCATGGAAATATCTATGTATTTAAGCTAAGATTTTCGCAGGAAATACCTCTGCCGCCACGCGTCTCTACCGCCGCCGCCGCTGCTATGCGCCTGCGTCTCTGCGGCCACTGTCGTGCGCCTACGCCTGCACCGCCGCCGCTGCCGCCGCCGTGTGCCTGCGCCTCTGCCTCTGCGGCGGGGAAAGAGGTAGAAGCTCCCCAGCGGCGGGTGGAGGCTCGCGACCCGCCACCGACGGAGAAGGAGAAGGTTAAGGAGGTGCTCTCGGAGACCCCCAGCGCCAGGGCGAGGCCGAGGCCGAGGCAGAGGCTGAGGAGAGTGGATGGAGCCGTGGCGCCGTCCGTGGAGCGAGGAGGGGAGAAGGTGAGGGCGAAGGGTGGGGGTGGCGGTAGGGTGAGGGATGGGAGTCGGGCCCGCTGGGTGGTCGGGGCGGAACGTGCCACCAGCGAGAAGTCGGAGGCGGCGTCAGAATCGTTTGTCGCGACCACAGCCACGGGGCCCGAGCGGTCCCCGGGGAAGCCGGCGAGGAAGAGGGCGGTCGTGTCCGGCGAGCTCGGTCGCGCCAGGCGGGACCGAGGTCCTGCGACTCCCGGCGCCGGCTACCCTGGAGGAGGTCGCGCGTCTCCCTCGCCGCCACGGCGCGAGCTTGTTGAGCGGCTCGCCCGGAGGTCCTCGTCTCCTACCGCGAAACGGGCACAGGACCAGCGCCGTGCCGGCCCCGCCGCTGCCGCTGGTGTCGCCTCGTGTCCCCAGAGGAAGCCACCCGTTCCTCCGAGGCCATGCGGCCACGCCTCGCCGACAATCCAAAAAAAATAGGGGTATAAGGTACACAAGCAAAAACCGGCCGGTTCCAATAAAACCGGCCAGTTCAGCGGTTTCATAAAAAATCAACCGGTTCAATCGGTTTTTAACGATTCGATTGAATGGGCGGTCTCTTAAGTGAACCGAGCCGTTATACTCTCCGGTTCAACCGTCGGTCCGGTCCGGTTCTAATAACTATGGCAAATTGCCTAGTTGGTGGTAATACAATTTGAACCGTCCATACTGGATCCCAGAGCATAATCGGACCGTTCATTACGGCCCAGAAAAGTCAGGCTCACGCATCGACTTGCATTGGTTCATTACGAAATCGGATTCATCTGAATCCGTATCACCATATGAATCGGAAATCCCGAGATCCATGCAACTTCTGCGCCGGTCAATTCCGAATCGGGTTGATCTCGCTGCCTATATAAGCAGTATTAAACTGGAGGTGCGTATGTACAATAGAACCGCAACGCCGGCTACAGAAATAAGACAGTGTCTAAGCGAGAGCACTCACCGATCGCAATCGCAATGGAGGACGAGGAAGCCCGCAGCAGCAAGAGGAGGAAGACGAGCAGCAGCAGCACGGTCGCCTCGGAGCTTCCGGACGAGATGCCCCTGGAAATCCTGGCGCGGCTGTCGGCCAAGTCGATCGGCCGCTTCCGCTGCGTGTCGCGCTAGTGGGCCGCCACTCTGTCGTCGCCGTCGTTCGTCGATCTCCACCTCCGGCGAGCCAACCGGGATGGCCATCCCAAGATGTTCCTCGTTTCCGACGACGAAGATCACCTCTGCTCGTGGCAGGCGCCCGGCGGCGACCGCGTCAGGAGGTTGATGTCCGTCGATGCCATCACGCAAGGTAGCAGGCTCATCCCTCTTACCGGCAAGCCATGCCGCGGCCTCGTCCTCCTCCGGTGCGTGTCCTCCCTGTGGCACTACGTCTGCAACCCTTCCACCGGCGAGCTCCTGCCGGTGCCGGACTGCAGGATAGCCGAGGTCGGCGAGCACTGCGTGTCGTACGGGCTCGGCTACATCCCGGCGACCAGGGAGTACAAGATCGTGCGGCTGCTCTGCTGCTGCGACAATGGCGTGCCCGTGGCCACCAGGTGCGAGGTGTTCGTCCTCGGCGCGTCCACGTGCTGGCGGCCCAGCGCCGGCGGGAAGCCGCCCATCTACAACGTGGCGAGGGGGAAGGCGGCCGTTTTCTTCAACGGGAAGCTCCACTTTGCCGGGTCCGGAGGCTCCATTGTCACCTTCGACGTCGCCAACGAGACGTTCGGCTTGCTGATGCACCCTTGCGATATTCCCGTCACCGCGTCCCCCCGCGTCTCCGAGCTCGGCGGCTGCTTGTACGTCAGCCATGGCATGCATTTCTCCGATGAGCCTCAGGAGCCTTTCACCATGTGGAAGCTCAAGGACTACGAGGCGGCTCGGTGGGAGAAGCTCTGCTGCATCGATCAGTCGGCATGGCCGGACGCCGTGAAGACGTGGATGACCCCGGTCGAGATCATCTACGAGCCGGGCAGCCGACGGGAGAAGAAGATCATGTTCAAGAGTGGAACGGGCAAAGTGTTCGCGGTGGACCTCGACGTCGACGGCGGCGCGCGGCCGGAAATTCTCCTCTCGCCGGAAAACGTACCGGCGATGGGTGGCAGCACCGACTTCGTTCCCCGCCTAATGGGGATGTACGAGGAGAGCCTCGTCTCGGTGGGCCGCACGGTCGAGGAAATCATCTTCTCGTCGCCGGTGTCCACGGCGTGGGCGGAGGTGCTCAAGCGGCTCCCGACGAGATCGGCGGCGAGGCTCGCCGCCGTGTGCCGCGACTGGCGCGCGGTGATTGGCACCGCCTGTTTCGCCCGCTCGCACACCGCCCATGTGAAGCTGCGCGGCAAGCCACGGATTATGTTCGTCGATGCCTCCACCGTCAAGTTCGCTGCCCTTGAGGACGTCGTCGCCGGCGTCGCGCCGCCGCCGTTGGTGTCCCAAGGATCAAAGTTCACATGCACCAGCTCCTGTCACGGCTTGGTGATATGCGGCAACGCCACCAAGGGCTACTTCCTGTGCAACCCTTGCGCCACGGGAGGCTACCGCAAGCTGCAAGTAGAGTTCGACGATGAGGCCTCCCTGGCTTCCATGGACGGCCAAGACGCGGATACCTTCTTCCACGGCAACATCGGGCTGGCCTACGACGGGGAGACGAGCAACCACATAGCCGTCTGCCTCTTCTACAACCGGCGGGACTACCAGATGGAGTGCATCGTCCGAGACGCGCAGCTCGGCGGCCCGTGGTTCGCCACGGACGAGCCGCCGGCCTCGGCGGCGGCTCGTCCGCCGAGGCCGGCGGCAAACGCGCCGCCCGTCTACGTCAACGGCAAGCTGTACTGGAAGGTGGACAACAAGCCCGCCGGCCGGCCGCCGGGATCCCGCTGCGAGATCCTCGCGCTGGACAACACCAGGGGGACGTTCGAGGTGGTGCCAGGGCCGCCGCGCAGCCACGTGATGTCCATCGTCGAGATCCGGGACACTCTCTGCGCCGCGTGCTCGTGCCTTAGCTCGGGCACGCTCGAGCTGTGGACGATGAAGGACGACCATTCCTGGTCATTGCAGTTCGAGATCGACCTAGACAGGTTCTCGCCGGAGTACTCACCGGAGACGGCTGTGCCGCTGGCTGTCGATGGAAGCGACGGGAGGATCTTGCTGAGCACGGGGAGGTCGCTGGGTTACTACGACCCCGGGACAGGGGAGATGGAAACCATCTACAGCTTGGGGGCGCCGCGAGACCAGCACGACGACGACAAGTTCGTCGCCGTCGTGCACTATGGGAGCCTGTTCCGTCCAAACAAGAGGCGCCAATGTTCCCTTCATTGTTAAAAGAGAATTGCACTGACAGTACATAAACTTAGAAGAAGAGTGTAATCTAGTATATGAACTTATACAATTATTATCATGCTGATACATTATAGTTAAATCTTGCCAAGTTTAACGTTGATTAGGACATCACGTGCACATGTGAGAAGGCATGAGACATGCTATATATTTGCAAATAATATGTGTAGTTGGTTTTTATTTTGGCCTTGTTTGTTTTTATCTCTGCATTCTTCCTCTGTTTTTATACATCAATCTACAATTGGCGTACATAGTGCATTGACCCCGTGTCGGATGAAGCAATAGAATTTGAACCAGAGTTTTTATCTTTAGTTATCCTTTGTCTTTGTAGTAATAATATCTCGCGATTTGCAATTTAGTAATAATATCTTGAGGTTTACAATAAAAACTTGGTATCGACTATATAAACATTAACTAAAATATGTCTATGGTTAACTAATTGCCAAGCCTCACGCACCATATACCAAAATAAGCATTTCGCATGTTTATGTATCACTAATGCGATTTACTCTTGTTGAAAATTCCAACAGGTGAAGCAAAAACACACAGAAAAAGACCATTGATCTGGCAGCTCAGACATTCTCCACACGAATCAATTTGTCATTGATGTACCAATAGACTATTCTGTTCTGACAGACTGACACTCGACTTTCACGGATTACGGGTTAAGCAACACACAGCAAGTTGGCAGCTCCTGCACTAGGGCACCTGCCCATCATGTTATGAGGTTTTACTGAATAGAGGCTAGAAATCGCACAACAGCAGCTTGGCACGAAATAGCTTAGTAACGGTATTTAGTGGAGTAGTCCTTGGGAGCAATCACCAGACCGCGGCCTTTACGAGCACCTCTGTAGACAGTCTCCACAATGTCGATGAACTCCTGCTTGTCCTTCAAGGCCCAGTTAATCTTGTTGTTGTTTCCTGTCCCCAGATCAATCATGATATGCTTGTTCCGGAAGAAGAACATCACCGTCGACGGATCATACAGCTCATACATGGTGTTGAAGTCTGGAACCTCTGTGATGTCAACAAGGTAAATGACCGCAAAGTTCTTTATGGTCTCAGCTACTGCTGCTAGCACTTCATCCATCTAAAATATACACAAGTAGGGAGTCAGAATTAATTTAAATCGATTAACCGAAGCTATGGCAGAGTATAATAAATATGCTTATGATGTGGAAATATTTTGCACAATCCATTCAAAATTGTTGCTTCTAGATAAAAAAAAAGGAAGAAGAAGACCATACATTGCAAATTCCTCAATAGAAGTGTGATGAAGGACTATCATACCTATATCTAATGGGTACCTTCACTTCAATTTCATCAATCAATTCATGCGATACTTCAAATGTGTCTGGCAAAATGCAGAATGTAAATTATCTGAGCATTTAACCGTGGTATGAAATCATAGCTATCTCCAAGATAAAGGATGCATAATAAATTCCTCCCACTTCTGTTCCAACTTCAAGCTAACTACCCTCTTGAGGACATAACAATGGAAAGGCTGAAGACAAAATAACTCTTGAGGACATAACAATGGAAAGGCTGAAGACAAAATAACTGTAGTATCATCACTGAGCTAGAGCAGTATGTTCCAATAATTAATCTGCTAAACAACTACGCTGCCCCAAATCCCTAAATCCAATCTCTGTTATTTGTATCATTGCTTCATATAAAAAAGTCATTAATTTGAGTTTACTGGCTACAATGATTGGCTGAGGACACACGATTACATACTCTAAATCAGCAAAATTCCTACAATTCTCTGTTCTCAGATACAAACAAATATGGATAATTCTCACCCCAAGAACCTGAACCTCACTAAGCTATCCAAATCGTCTCCACAACAAATCCTCCATGAATTTGGCTCATCCAACATCCACATAAATCACACCCCAACGGAAAATTCACCCTGAGGAGCACATGAAAGGCACCCACGAGCAGGCAAAATAACCACACGAAACAGAATCGCACTATGATGTAGAACATTTTGCACAAAGCATTAAAAAATTAAAAATTACGGCCCTTGGATCAAAAGAAAAAAAAGGGATACATAAAAATCTAGGTATCTAGCCCCTGTACGAGAAACCAAAATCTTTATATTCCAAGATAACGGAATCATAATATACACCATCACTTCTGTTCTAACTTGAAGCCGAGTATCCTCTTGAGGATATGACAGTCTGAAGGCAAAAATAACTGTAGGATCATCACCACCCACTATTAGAGCAGTATGTTCCCATAACTAATCGGTTAAACAACTACACCGCCCCAAAATCTCTAAACTCTCTCAGTTATTTGTATCAGTATCATTGCTTTTTGTCGCAAAAATCATTAATTGAGCTTACTAGCTAACATGATTAGCTGAGGAGTGAGGACACGCGATTACATACTCTTAAATCAGTAAAAATTCTAGAGTTCTCACATACAAACAAGCATGTAGAATTCCTGTCCAAACATCCCTAGACCTCGCTAAGCCATCCAAATCGTCTTCCGCAGCAAATCCACCACAAATCTGCCGAATCCTAACATCCACGCGAGTCAGACCCCTCGAACCCCCCAATCGCAAATTCACCCGCTAAGAGCGCAGTGAGCATGCATAGCAACCGCACGAAACAAAATCTCACGGAATCGAGGATCACGTCGACCTAGGTTTAGGGTGTGGTCAATTACCTGCATACATGTCTCGTCCCAGTCGTGGCCGAAGCGGATGATGACGAGGCGCTCCTCCTCCGCGAGGATGGCCTGGTCCACCGCCCACCCCGAGTGCAGATGCGGCAGCAGGTACGACATCTCCGCCTCGCCTCTCCTCCGCCGCCTCGCCGCTGCAGCTGCTGCCTTCTCCGCTTCCGAGGCGTGGGGTAAGGCCTTGACGGCGTAGTGGTTGAAACGGAACCGCCTCGAAGACCACGGAAAGTTCTAGTAGGGCTCGTGTTAGGCCTACTGGGCCGAAAGTGAGAACTTATTTGGGCATTCTAGCCCAGTTAAGTTTAGGAGGTTTGGGCCTGATGCCCACTAAGCCCAGTTAAGTTCAGGAGTTTGGGCCTCAGGCCCACTAATCCCAGTTAAGTTCAGGAGGTTTGGGCCTCAGGCCCACTAATTCTGGTAAAATACGAGGTGATTTTTTTTCTCACACATATTTTTCTTTTTTTAACAGATTTTAGCCCAGTGCAGCTTGTAATTTTGTGTGACATGGTACAGGTCTGATTGGCACTCCTTTGTGTTATAATCCGAAGCAAATTTTGAATTTTAGATTTTTTTATTTTTGGATTAGTTTTAGGGTTTTCGTGTCACTTTCATTGCTCGGCTCTCTTGTCACGATTGCTAAGAAGATTAGTCAAAAAAAAATCTAAAAGGTATTTTTAAACATTAAAGTTTAAAATTTAAATCACTTTGAATTATAATTCAAAGTTGTGCCAAGTGGAGAGGAGTCAAATATCTTTGAGAATGCAGAATGCATGAGGTGAACCAACGCTTTGCAAAATGGCTAATATATCTATGGTTACTGTCTACACTGAACTGTCATTTCTGCTTCGTTGGGTTGGAGTTCCCTGCAGGTAGGCAGCTCCCTCTCCCTCTCTACTACCATTTCACCTCAGTTTCTCCACACAGTGTGATTAATTCTTCCTAGTTGTGATTAGACATAATTGATCTGCAGCTACCATATGAATAAAACACTGTTCTCTTGCAACTTCAGGTCAATTAATTCCCTGAATCACTTTCTGTTGCTAACCAAACACTGAATTCACATTCTGATCATGGCGGCGCCATTGCCGGGCAATGTGAAAGAGGAATCTGAAGGCAACATGGACAGCGCTCAGTCAGGTCAGGCCATCATCGGCCAAGACTTCATGGACATCTTCAGGAACGACAAGCGTCTGCGTGAGCTTCTGATGAAGGTCGGCCAGCAGCGAGCTTCCGGCAGCAGTGCCAAGCCAGCTCTTCCTCCACCGGTGAGAGTACACTGATCAGCTTCGCTTCCTGTATTAATCTTCTTCAGATTAGTGTGGATTAATCGCGATCCGGTTTAGCTCGTAATAGGTGATTATGGATTTGTTAGCGACAGGGATATTATTACTCTATTTGGTATGCTTAGACGTGGCAATTGCCAATTAATTAGTTTTAGTGCCTTGTGTTAGTTGAGTGGTAGTACTGTTTTGTCCGCAATAATCACTACTTTTAATGGGAACTATTCCTAATAAAAGAGTAGAAGAGAGTTCTGGACTTACTTCAGAGAAGAGATCTCTATTTAAGTATTTAACCTTTTTTATGAAAAAAAAAAACTCTAGTGAACCTAAAGGAGCTCCTGTCAGCTTCTGCAAATATAATTCCGAGTTGATCATTTGTTGCCATGAACCATATAAATTTGCACTCACATTGAACTATACTGCAGAGCTTGACTTCTTAATCATCTTCTAGTGAACTTAGTCCTTACAGAATTTTTTAGATAAAAGTCCTTTGAGCATTTAAATAAAAATTACGATAGCGCACAATAGTATTTTAAAAGGGTAAAACATAAAAACTTCTAGACAATAATTTCACCCGGGAATTTTGCTATCTGAAGAAATAAGATTATATATTCCTTTACGCCGATTACTTACGCGTTTCAAACATGTAGCTCCAATTGATGGTTTCTGTTGAGCACATGCCGCTTTATTTGCAATATAATCTTTCTGTTCCACCTTCCACGTGACACATGAAAGTATGAAACATCTACGCCAATGATACTGTTGCAAAATGCTTAGTCCCAACCCCCAAATATTTGGAGAACAGTGGTTTGTTTAAATATGAAATCTGCTGCATAGTTAAGAGTAAGTGGACTGAATAGCTACTTCACTGTAGTCTCTTAATTTCAGTGTTGCATAAAACCCAAATCTTCCATCTCTGTACAATTAAGTATAGTTGATTAGAAAAGACAAGGAGAAGCCATTAAAAATATAGTTAGGATACTGCTTAATTACTTTGGGGTCCAATCCTCTTTTCATTCCTGTACCGAAAATGGACTGAAAAAGGTAGTGTTTTTATCATTCCAGAAAGAACTCTGTCTCTCACATAGCAACAAGCCAACAACTAAAAATGTTATGAACTGTAGCACACATCATGTCTTGTTCCATTTTGACAGCCTAATGACCAGTGAGCTGTGCAAAATAGACCATCGTCCTGCATTATCAGATTTTCTGTTGGTATATTAATGCCTCCATCTTTTAACTTAGATGCATGTATACTCGTCTCTTGTATGTAATCTAAATGTTTATTTTTTTAAAAAAATAGTATATATCTCTTTAGAAATATGTATACTGAATAAAATATATACATCTAAGAAAAAAGTACATATTTGATTCTGAACCGTGTCCGACAGTCCTTAAGTTTATAAGCCACAACCAAATTTGAACTTATAATTTAATTCTACAATTAATTTGGAGGTTTTTTCCATTACATTCTATTTTCCACCCTTAATTTTTGGATCATTAAGAGTATAATTATAGAAGTCTTCTCCTAAAAATTTCTAGTTGCTTCATTTATTTTTCTCGGCATTAGCCATAGCTCAACCAATGAGACTTCTTAGCTTTATTCAGAACCGATTTTTTTAAAAAATTTTAGTTCTCATTGTGGAGATCAACTTTGGACTTTAAATTTTACAAAATGATATGTGCTTATCGTAACAGTGTTTGTCAATCACTTGAAATTTTTGTAACTATTCGATTGACATTTGAAAATTGAGGAGCAGAATGATGCACAGTAAAAATCCAGTTTGCCTGTAGTAACTCGTGCATCATTTTTTTCCCTATCATCCTCACTTCCTCAGGTGCAGCAGCAGCCACTCCCACCTCCACCTCCACCGGAGCATGGTTCATGGGGGAAGAGGCCGGCGACCGGGCCGCCTCCGGGGTTCGCCGGTGTCCGCCAGCCACCGCAGAAGCAGCTGCTGCCACCACGGCGGAGGGCGCAGCAGCAACCGGCGGCGCAGGCAGCGTCGCAGCCGAGCCCTCATCATCACCGCGACCAGAGCAGCCAGCTGCCCGGTGGCGCAGGCCCAGCGCCGGCGGCGAACGCCCTGTCGATCAGGAAGAAGACGGCTGCCGTGTTCTGCGGCGTGTGCAACGTGAAGTGCATGACGCCGTTCAACCTGAGGGAGCACGAGGCCGGGAGGAAGCACCGGGACAAGGTGGCCATGATCGCCGGGGAGAAGAACGTACGGTGCCAGGTGTGCGACGTGATGCTCGCCAGCGAGCTCAACGTCGCGCAGCACTACGCCGGCAGGCAGCATCTCCAACGGCTCCGGCTCGGCCGCCGCGGCGGCGGTGGCAATGGCACCACGGGCTCCGGACAAATGGTTTAGAAGGCGCTTCCATGCCTTACACAAATCAAGAAACTGCACTAAGTTTTTTGAAACCGAGAAGATGGTTTGCTCTCATTATGAATTTGGTGCAAATTTGTACTTTTGAGAGAGCATAGAAGCGCTAAATTTACTAAATATTACTAGATATCTATATGCTGAAACAATTAAGCACAGTTGCACACTGCTAAAGAGTTCTACCATTTGAAACTGTAATTTAACTAGGAGGAGGCATTAGCCTTGTATATGAATTCTGAATTCTGAAGCTGACATTTGGTTGTGTAATAAATTATGTGTGCGACTCTGTTTTATTCTCTTTGCCTTCGTTCTCCGAACTGTTTCTTTAATCTCACCAAGTTAAATACATGCTATGAATGATGTGTAGTTCTCATATCCTTTTCTTTATCCTTTGTCATCCTGCAATATGGATGACTATTCTGTTGCATTAGTAAATCATGCTAATTAAGATGGTTATTCTGGCATGAGAATCATTACAAAGTAGTGAAATCTGGCATCATTCCCCTCTAATTGCACCTGTTGCTATTGTCACAAATTATGATTAAACACATATGTTATACTGATGAACCTGCAGACTGCAGTTATCTTTGAAATGGAGTATAAGCTGTCTTTTTCAGAAGACAACCAGTCCTAACTACCACAGAATGCATGGAACAAAATGTGGGTGTATAGATCTTGCAGGTAGACCAAATGCCAGTGCCCTTACCTAACAACAATTCTTCAGATCAAGGGAAACTCATAAACAGTTAACCCAGCTTCAGGTGACCGATTTTTTTGTTAGTAATTTGATCAGTTTCTCCCATGTGATTTTTTTATTATTTAAACCGTTTTATGTTTTATTTTTAAAAATAAACCCTCTAGAATTTTATTTTCAAATCTAAACCTTTTGGCCACGATTGGTATGACCAAATAACGCTGCCGGCAGGGTGGTGTGTGTCGGCGAAACTGGACTGGGGGCCCTACATTCCCCCGGGACACGTGGATCTTCGGCCACGTCAGCTCCTCCGGGGGCCACATTCTGCACGGCCGGCTACTACCGTTTTCCCGCTAAGCGCCTGGGGCCCGAGCACTATCCGGGCTCGGGTGCACCTTCCCCAGGCGTGTCGCGACGACCGCTCGCATCCACCTTGGGTCCTGTGGCCCGAGGACATTCCCGGGCCCGGGTCTCGTCCCCCAGTCCCGGATCCACAGGCTCGCTCCTGGGGCACATTACTGGGGCATTCCCCGGCCCGGGACGCGCTTCCTGAGCCCGGGACTCACAGCCTCGGTCCCCGAGGAACTCGGCGCCTTGTATGCGCGGAGGGCTCGATGAGCTCTTTGCCCTGGGCAAGAGCCTAACTCGAGCGGATCAATTCTCCAACTACCTGCATTAATGATGAGGCGACGGGGCGTGTCGCGCCTGTCACCCGCTCGGACACGCGTGGACTCTCATGAGGGCCCCCCGTGGGCCCGCTCCCTATGCAGTCAGAGAATATTTGATTAAGAGGGCTTTAGTTTTCCACGCTCTGGCGGCGATGGCGTACGCTGTCACATCTTCATAACCTAGCCGCCCGCAGCAGCCGAGCAAGGTGACGACCAGACATGCCGAAACAACTCCAGCGTGGCTCAGCAGGCGGACGCGTGCGACAAGACATATCGTACCTAGAAAAGCTTTCTCTTGGCATGTGTACTAGGCACTGTGGACTCCCCTTAGACTATAAAAGGAGAATCCATGCCAGCAGGAGAGGGGGTTCCGGAGGAAGTCCAGCTTCCAGAGAGACTGAATTCCCAAGTTAGGGCGAGCTCCTGAGCACCCTCGAGAACATCTTGTAAGAACAAACCGCATTCATTCCCCACATAGCAGATACACACATGAGTAGGGTATTACGCCTCCGCGCGGCCCGAACCTGTTTACTTCTTCTGTCTCCCTTGCGTGCCATCGACCAGACGCCGCAGCCGTCCTGTGAACCACTCCCCTGTCCGAACCTTAAAGGGGGGGGTCCCCAGACTCCCCGCGATTGGAGTTCACTCCTCCGACAACGTGGCCAAAAGGTTCAGATTTAGAAATAAGTTTCGAGAGGGTTTAGTTTTAAAATAATAAATAAAAAGGTTTTAAAAAAATAAAAAAATTCCTCCCACGTTAACTCCGTTGATGATCTCATCAAGGTGGCTAGCTAGCTGCAGCTTAGAAGCTAGCACAAATGACACTAAACTGGAAAACTGGTAACAGCGACAGGCTACTAAGTAGAAAGCTCAAAAGAAAAAAAAAAGACGAGCCTAACCAAATTAAGGGCTTGTTTGGATTGGAGCCAATTTTTCGTCCTACCAATATTTTGGTACTAGTATGGATAAAAATTGGTAGCAAACCAAACAACCAGGTGGTACTATTGAAGTTGCCAAAAATTTAGTAGGGTAAAAAAATGGCTTCATTCCTAATAAGCCCTAAAGCAAGGTGGAGATCGGCAAGGTCGATTTTTTTTTAAAAAAAACACAACAAGTACACACAGCTACCCCAAGTTCTTCGCATGGAAAGAAACCCACCATGCATATTTACAGTACAGTGAGAAGGACATCCACAAGTTGCATTGGCCATGGTGGTGAATGTCATGAGAAAGATGTGAAGATGCAATGTCTGAGTGAGGAGGCAACACGGCGACGACGATGGCGGCCTACGACGACCGAGAGACCGACCTTGACTCACGGATGACGTGAGGACGCACCACCGGAATGAGGTGCATACCACGGTGAGGATGATGGTGAAGCTGACATCCATGACCACGAGGAAGAGAAGAGGTGAGAGGAATGCTCTGCTGGAATGAGGTGCACCATGACAAGGACAACGAACAACGGCTCATGGTGATAGACTGACAGTGATGTTCACCCCGGTGGTGATGAGAACGGGGAACGCATCCCTCTCTCACTGCATCTCCATGCTTCTCCATATAGATCTGTGTACTTTTTTGGGGGGCGTTTTACAACCAATCTAGGCCGTTCAAATTCTTTAATCTAATGGATCAGATTTATTTCTACTATCACCTTTACTACTGGTGGTAGAATGATTTTTTCTATTGATAGTAGAATTCGTATATCAACGGTTGATATCATTTCTACTGGTGAAATACTGGTAGTAGAATACTACCAGTAGAGAGCATGTAATGCCCCGGTTTTCGGGCCGTTGAAAACTATTTTAGTAAAAACTATACTTTCAAAAAATTTTGGATTTTTGTGTGTGCTTAAGGACTAAGTGCCGTAGATCTCAGTCTAAGCCTCCCTTGAAACCCTAAATCCTCGGTTCCAAACTCTCTCCTAAAACCTGAGACTTGAATTTTGCAATTCGATTGTTTTTCTCAAACTTCCTCTGAAAAATCCCAATCCCCTTTGAATCCCTTCGGAAGCCTTAGATCAAAATACTCTTATTTCGCACCTCCCAAACTTTTCTGTACTCGGGTTCGAATTTTGCAATTCGAATCCCTCCAATAAAACTCTTCGAAAGTCGTCCTTGAAACCTTTCAGCAAAATCTCCTCATTTTGATCCCCTCGAAAAACTCTGAATTTCATCGAGAACTTCCTTCCCGAAAATGGCCAAATTTATATTCCTGAAACCCTCAAATCCCAAGAATTAAATTCAAGTATTCCCTCGAGGTACTCCAATTCTATTCCATTACAAAATATCCCTGAGTATCAAGTCCTAGTTTTAAATCCAAGTCGCCTGTTGAATCTCCTCTTTCCTTTCCCAAATACCATCCAGAAATCGATCAATTGTGCTTAAATCCAAGCCACAGAAACCCCTCTCAAAATTCCCAAAAGTACCAGAAGTCCAAATCCCAAATCCGAAACTAAACCCCAAATTGTCCTTTCAAAAACTCTCTCTGGATCCCTCTCTCATATATACATATATATAAATATATGTGTATATGTGAATCCCTCTTGAAATCCCCTTAATTAAATTCCTGAGAATATTATAGAGATCAACCATCAAATTTCCAAAATTAATACCCTTTCAATTCTCCAAAAAAATTCCTATCCATCTCTTCCATATATATATATATATATATATATATATATATATATATATATATATATATATATATATATATATATATATATATATATATATATCCAGACAAAATATCCCAAAAAGTCCTCTCCATAAAATCCCCAGAATTTTGTGGTCCAAAATATAAAATTTTGGATCAAAATCCCCATTGGAAAATCCTCCCAAAAATCAACTCAAATAAATCCTTAGAAAAAAATGAAGGACTCCTATTCCTCTGGGCCACCCCCTGTTCCTTTCGGCCCAGCTCCTGCACACCAGCCGGCCTCCCTCCGTGCACCCTGGTGAGCGGACCCCACTGGCCTGGAGCACCGCCCGCTCGAGTGCAGACGCCATGCGCGCGACACGCGCCCCGGCCGTGGACCCTGCCTGGCAGCGCCTCCAGCGCGGACGCCCGTTTTCTTTTTCCTCCGTGGGCCCCGCTATCAGTCGTCTTCCCCGTTGTCTTCTTCTTCCTCGCACTTTCTCTGTTTGTCTCTCCCTCTCTCAATTCTTCCTGGCTCCTCGACGCAGGACGCCACACCCATACCTCCGTGTCTCCCGGAAAGCCTCAAGGTCGGAGCCGCAGCCCCGTGCAGTCTTGTCGCAGTCCCCTCTATCCCTCTCCCCTCTCTCGCGCGGCAGCACAAAGCTCGGTGACGCCAGCTACAATGCTAGCCCAAGCTTCCGTCACTGCCACGCCCCATCACCTCGCCACGGCCCTCCTCTTCTTTTTTCCCACCGCAGTCACGCTCCGCCTCTCCGTCCCATCCCATCGTCTCTGTCGCGCCGCGCTCACCTCGGCCGGCGTAGCCGCCCCGCCATCCCGAGCCCCACGCCACTGCCATAACCTTATCCCATGAGAAAAATCTCACCTCCACCGCCTCTATCCGTCGTCGCCTAGTGCCGCGCCCGCGCCTATAAAATCCCAGCCCCGCCGCGCCATTGCCCTGCAAAACCCGAGCTTTCTCTCTCCACCACCAATAACACCGCTCGGGACCGCTCCTTTCTTCGCCACTGAGCCACAATCGTCCAAGCCACCACCACCACTGGATTCCTCGGATTCCCACGACCTCCTCCCACCTCTCGCTGGTGCCCAATTGACACCGAGCGAGAAAGCCCCAAATCCGCCGCCACCCGCCATTGCTGTGCTTCGGAGCTCGCCGTTGCGCATGGTAAGAGCTCGATTCCTTCCTCCGTTCTTCTTCCCGCGGGACACCGCATCCATCCTAGCCCATCCTGAGCCCTCCTCCACTCCCTGGGTCGCCGGCGATGACCACCCCTCGCCACCGCTTATTGCCTCTCGCCGTCGGCCGCCCTCGAGCCTCCATCCATCCATCCGAGCCATTCATCGCACTCGCCGTGCCTCCCTCATTCCATTCCCGCCTTCCCCTTCCTCCGGCGAGCCGCCGTTCGCCGGCATCCCCTCGGCCATCGATCTTCCCGGCTGTCTCTTGTACCAAAACCGGCACTCCTCCTCCTAGCCTCCCTCTGACAGTGCGCCCGCCCATTTTAATTAAAACCGAGCCTCAATTACATGTGGGCCCCGGATAATAAACCGAAGACTTAAATTAATAAATCACTTACAAATGGGCCCATGCACAGTATTCCTCTCCTTACTCAATGGCAAGTGGGCCCCTTTATTTTTAAATCCCTAGAACAGTGCCCCTATGACAAGTGGGACCACCATGACAGTCTCCCTTGCCATCTGTGGCGCCTCCACCTCGGTGGGAGACCACCATGTGCATACAGTACCCGATCCCTGGATCAGTAGTCGGATACACACAAAGTCATCGGTGATACAAACTCAGAGTATAATAAATACATAACATAGTACATATATTACATACTGGGAGGATATATACAAAGATTGCCATCCAGGACAGGCCCCAGATGGACAATGGCAAAAACAGGGTAAACTAGCGAGATACAGCACAGACAGGGCGGAAGTAGGGGAGGAAAACTACTCGGCAATGGAACCCGACGATACCACAGGCTTGGTTGGAAACTAGGCCCGAAACCTCAGAAGTCCTCGTAGTCGGCTTGGTCCTAGAAGAACTCGACGGGTCTTCGTCATCTTCTCCAAAACCTAAGATAACATATATAGGAACAAGGGTGAGTACTTTCGTACTCAGCAAGCCGGGGAAAGGTGCCATGTCGGCTAGACAAGGGGCTAAGAGTCTTATTTGCGAAAACAGCTTTTAGAAACATTTTTGCTTGTCAAATACTAGTGTGTCCAAATTTTTAGTTGTCGAAAAGAGGCTCACGCCTCGATCCATTCCGCAAGTTGCTTTTCAATAACTCACCACATATAATTACTAAATCATGTATTTCCATTTTCATCTTCCGGTGATTAACCAAGTGACTTCATAACTCGGCCATCACCCGAGTGGCTTCGACCACTACTTCGGTCTGCTGTTTTCCCGAGTGGCTCCGACCACCCATTGACCCTGAGACTCGGCTACAACCGGTTCTCAGCTATCTCTTTAGTAATTCTGGCTACAACCGGTTAGCTTAAATTTCACTGCCCTAGCTACAACTAGGCAGTCTGCTCTTTATCATCTTCTGGCTACAACCCGAAGACTTTTCTCCTGTTAACTTTTCACACACTTGCTTATGGTGCTTCAACACCCCGGGTCACACAGTCCCATTTCTGGCCACACAGGCCTTCCGTTCGCTACTCGGCAAACTCTGGTCACGGTTCCCTTCCCATCAAACAATTTCACAACTCACTGGCAACCAAATTCTATGCTATGGCAATCACCTTACACCGCCCTTAACCGTGGGCATGGTTGTTCGAACAGTTCGGCTAAACTCTGCAGAGGGTGCACGCTTTACCCATACGACACGAAACTTACGCTGAGCACTGGCCGGTACCGGAAGTTCGTGACAAGGCCATTTCCAAAGCCAGTCTAGGGTTATCTAATGCCAGCAGAAGGATCCGCACAGGATCAATGCTTCAAGTCGGCTCCAACCACCGTCAGCACCAAGGCTCATGAGCCACAACTCAGATGAGTCCACTCCAGTCGGCACCAGACTTCCCTAAACCTATAATTTACTCGGCCATGGGCATCCCATTCTACCCGTATGGTTGCACTGTAAAATTCTCGGATGCAAATTCCCAAAGAAAACGGTCCTTATCGATTATACATAGCCAGGCCGCACAGGCGCTGTCTCTGTACATCAAGGTTTTCACAAACTTTCATTTATTTCTCAAACACACCGATACGCAAGGTACCGGGTTTTCAAACAGTTGAGCAAAAACCATTGTTTCCCAAACGACAATACAATCGCTGCAGGGCTAAGGAATTCTACTCGGCAATCGTACCCAACGGATATGATGCCAACGTGCTATTTGTGGGGCTAGCAAGAAAGAAGTACATCAATATCCTACCAAATAAGTGCGACTGCTGGATAGGTCCGTCGGTTGCGCTTGCAAACCGAGGCCGATCAATTTAAATTATAAACTAAGCATGCATATTTTGTAAACAACATAATTTTGCACATATAGGAGATAATATGGTCAAGGGGGCTTGCCTTGTTCCTACAAAAGATCTTCCCCGACGAAGACGGCTTTTGGATCGTCCGCCAGTTCAGGATCTAAACAAGCAGAAAAGATAATTACTGATACGCTGAAAAGAGGTAAAACACTAGGAAAAGAACATTGCGGCAGTCGGATGAAGGTTTATCGTAGCCGGCTGGGTTTAGCTTGCGGACTGGGCAACAAGGCTCACCGGTTAGGAACCCCGGATGGTAGACTAGCTCGGTCTTCCTTTCTTCTTCTTCTTTGCGTTCCAACCGGAAGAACACAGGGCGATGCGGCGAGCAGCAGCGATGGAGCTCGGGGAGTAGAAACGGCTCTGGGGGCTGGAGAGGAGGAAGATGATGGTTTAACGGTGAAGCTGGGGATGGCAGAGACGGCTGGGTTGAAAAACAAGGGAAAGAAGGGGCATGAATGGCCTTTTTATAGCCGGCGTGCGAGGCAAGGACACGGCGGTGCAGGGTGATAGATAGAGAAAAGGAGCCACGATAAGCTGGCAAGGCTACAACTAGCTGGCTGAGGCGACGCGACGTCAAGCCAGAGATTGACTTAGGGATTGGGCGTAGCCGGTGGAGTTGGTAGACACTGTAGCGGCGATGAGACACTCAGGTCATGGTAAGGACGGGTTGGTGGGATTTGCAGACAGAGCCTCTGACTATCCGTTGGTCCAAACGGGTTCTTGCGGTGCGGCGGGTTATTGTCCGCTGGTCCGAGCGGGGCTGTGGGCAGGTGAAGGTCGGATTACGTCACCTCCTCGGCAGTCGGCGTCCAACGGGAGGAGCATGGGAGACATGGCTGCTGTGCAACTTGGTGAGGCGATGAGACTGCATGTCCGTTGATGAGACAAAGCGTTGTGAACTTGACCGGATTGGGGCAGGTTGGGGAAAAGATGATGGCAAGGCCGTCGCCAGAGGTTGGACACTGGGAGGTTTTCCCGCTAGACCGGCGTTGCTACGAAGCAGACCGGGTGGACAGGGCAATCGGGATGGCAAGACAGGACGGGTTAACAAGGTAGTCATCGATTGTAAGGGTTTACTCGGCGGCAAAGATGGCCAAATGGACAAAAGGGTAAAAGGGCAAAATTCAAGAACTGAGTAGAAATCTACTCGGCACAAGGGGAAAAGGCAGTCGGCTGGCCAGGAAGGAAAAAAAACTGGGGCACAGCTAAACGGGATAGGAGAGGAGCTCGAATTCAGAAAAACGAATTCCAACAGGGAAAAGAAAAACGGGTCGTTACACCATCCCTCTCTGTGACACTTCCATGTGGGCCCCCTCCATTCCTCTCTCTTCTCCAGTCCATGACATGTGGGGCTATCATGTCACCCACCTCTCTCTCTCTTCCATGTGGTCCATTGTCTCTCTCTCTCTCCTGCGCCAATGACAAGTGGGCCAACCCTTCTCTCTCTCTCCCCCCGTCACTGACCAAGACCCCACATGTCAGCCCTATTTCCCAAAATAATTCTTTTCCCAATAATTCATTTAATCCATTTTCTTTTTCAGAAATCCCCAAAACTTCCAAAATTCATATCTTCTCAACCGTAACTCCGATTGACCCCGTTCAAGTCTATAAATTTTTCTAAAAATGAGATCTACCTCATGGCACTATTAGTTATTAATAATAGTATATCATTTCTAGGGTTTTGTGTGTTTTTTTCTCGTTTCACGCGTAGTCGACGCTTCGGAAATTCGTCGGACGTCGGATTTTCGCGAGGATTTGAAGACGAAGACTGAGCCAAGTCACTCCTTGACCATATTGCTCCTAAATTTAAAATGTTTTGTTTACAAAATTGTATTGCTAGAGTGCACGTTAAATTGATCGGCCTCGGTTTGTGTGTCGAACCGACGAACCTGCCCGATAGTTGCATAAACCCTGTAGGTCTTTGATACCCTATTCCTTGTCGCTCCATCTCGTAGTACCTCGGTTACCGTGCTCTCTGAGCATGGATTCCGATGGTTCTACCCACAACATAATTGTTTGTCGATTTAGGAAAATTTGGGTTTCCAAAGATTTAAAAACCCGACATGTGATGTCAGCGAGTTTGCGAAATAAAATTTATTTGCGAAAATTTCCGCGGTGCAAAGTGATCGTCTGTGTGGTGGCACTTTGTATTCGCATATAAGGACCGATTCCTTGGGGAATTCCATCCGATCATCTCACAGTGCGACCACACAGGTGGAATGGGACACCCCTAGCTGAGTAATTAGTGTTTCTAGGATGGTTTTCGGTTGCTAATAAATGTGGGAGCGGTTGGGTGCCGAGAGGGCGATATACCCCCGTTCCTGAGTACAGAAAATAAGTTCCTGGTACTTGGTTAAGAGTGAACACCCATTTATAGGGCAACATGTTATCCTAGGAAGGCTTTGGAAAGGCTTTGTCGCGAACCTCCCCACCTGATCAGTGTGGGAGTAAGCTCGCGTCGTGTGGGTAAAGCGTGTAATCTTTGCAAAGATCAATGAACTATTTGAACAGCCACGCCCACGGTTACGGGCAATGTGAGGTGATTCCTCTAGCGTTGATTTCTTTGCAAGTGTTTACGAAAGTGATTTGTGGTATGGGAATCGTTACCAGAATTGGCCTTAGTGGCTGATGGATGACCTGTGTGGTCTGAAACGGGGCTGTGTGACCCGGGATGTCGATTGACATCATAGTTAAGGCTTACTGAGTGGGAGCGGTATAAGTTTGAGTTGAGTTTAAGGATGGCTTGAGGAGCGATCGAGATGAGATATGAGATGAGATTGCATCCTGTGTGGGCGAAAGTGAAAGAAAAATAATAATGGAAAATGAGGTTACATCCTAAGTGGGCGAAATTGAAAATAAAGTAATAGATGTTGATACAGTGGAAAGCTGCTTGAGGGCAGATCTACTGAACCGCTGTCATGGTCCGATAGGCGGTATAAGAATATCTAAGATCAATTAAAATTGGTTTCGTCCGCTCGAGTTGTTGAAAAGCAATTCGCGGATAGGATCGAGGCGAGAGCCTCCTTCTAGTCACACTGAGACAACCCACACTTAGATTTTTTGAAAATGTTTTCAAATGAAAAGGGTTTGCGAAATAAACCCAAGCCTCTCTTTGAAAGCCTGCATATTCACATTTTCTGTGACTTGCTGAGTACGTAAGTACTCAATCCATTTTTTTTCTCCCCTCATTCAGGAAGAGTGAAGTTGAAGTGAAAATTAGGGTTTCTTTCCTATCCCAAGCCGTTGCTTGTGGATGGGTTCTCGCTGCGCTGTCGTTCTGTTGCTGCTGTTCTGTTTGCAGGTTGCTGCTCAGAGCTTGCCCGAAGCCGCAACTTATGAAGGTATAATATATACATATATTTATTTAGCTATTTGCTGTGGTACATCTCCGTTGACCGTGGGTACCAGCAAGGTTTCCTGGGACTGGTACCAGCATCACGGTTCCGTGGGAGTTGGTTCACGCCAATCTTCTACGGCGCTTCCTCTCTGGTGTCACTATAGGTGGTGCCAGGGCGGGAGGCGTTACAGAGCACCGTAAGTTACTGCATTTTGCCAAGTATTACTACCACTTGTTACTTGGCTGGATACCCATATGTTGAAACAATCATATATACTTATACGTACACAACATGCTATTAAACACTCCTATACTTAGAACTGCTATATGTGTCCACTTATCCAGGTGCATAGCCAGAAATCCGTATATTTATGGACAGAGGCAGTATGTTGTGTGGTTACATATTATGGAGCTAGTAATGCAACTAGATGGAGGCATTATCCTTGTATGATTTCTAATGCCATCATCTTTGGCTGCATATTAAATTATATTTTTCAGAAATATTGGTAGCAACTCTACCTGGCTACTACCCCGTTGACTTTTGTCGTAACGTTTAACCATTCGTCTTATTCAAAAAATTAGTAAAAATATACAAAAATATAAGTCATGCCTAAATTTTCTTTAATGATAAACAAAATCACAACAAAATAAATTACACTTACCTAAATTTTTTGAATAAGATGAATGGTCAAACGTCGTGTCAAAAGTTAACGATGTCATTTATGAAAAACCGGGGAGAGTATTTAATAAGGAAGCAAATCAAGGGTACATTATTATGATGTTACATAAGAGTAATCATTCTCAAAACAAAGGAACCCTGCATACTGTAGCTCGTCTGACAAAAGAGCATTGCTCCTCCGCATCACAACTTCGCTAGATAGCCAGTACTGTAGCTCGTTTGACAAAGTAGCATTGTTCGACTGCATCTCAACTTCGTTGGATAGAACTGTACTGTGATCGTTTGACAAAGGAGCTATGTTCCTATACAATCTACATGGCAATTCGTTGGATAGAGCGGCACTTGCTGAAGTTTACACTGGCACAAGCAAGCTCTCCTGCAGGGATGGAGAAAGCAACACATTCATGTCCAACCTATTTCTTTCCTTCCATTATCCATATAATATGCAATGCAGCAAGATGTAAGTAATCACACCAATCAACTCGGTTGCGTCTCTCTCTCGTGGTGTTGCATCAGTCCTCTGCCAACTACTATTCATTGACAGAGTTATATCGGTTTTGTGGCAATGGCAGTGCAATGTTTATCCACCTATATATGTCAAAGAGCCCACATGGAGGCTGGAGCAACAGAAATTAAATGCATCCTCTAAACTAAACAGATGTGTTGACGTCTCATTAACCAGTTGACAGAGATTACGTGTGTGGCCAGCATCTGATTACAAGATCATTATCAACTGTAAATCTGTAATGATCTTATCCTTTGGCATAGCCGCATAGGCAGTGCAAAGAACCTAGCTACATTTGCTTCACCAATGTACATGAAGTGTTTTTTTTTTCCCATTTACCCGATAGTGTTCAGAAAATGGATTAAATCATATCTAAGTTTTTTTAGTGGTCTCTCTCTTATGAATGTTTGTCCCCAGGCTAGATGCATCCAAAAAATAGTTAGATTAATCTGATTATATTTGTGTGTTGCCATCATCTAACTACAAGATCATTATCGACTGTAAATCTGTAACGATCCTATCCTTTGGCACAGTCAATGCAAAGAACCTACATTAATGGTTCTCCAATGTACATGAAGGTTTTTTTTTTCTTTCATTTACATGATAGCGTTCAGCATATGGGTTCAATTATATTTTCTTCGGTTTTTAATAGATGATGCAATTCACTTTTAGATGTAAGTTTGACCATTCATTTTATTAAATTATTTAGTGCAAATATGCAAAAATATAAGTCATGCTTAAAGTATCATTAATGATAAAACAAGTCCCAACAAAAATAATTGATATTTATATATTTTTTTAACATTACGAATGGTTAAACTCATGTTCAAAAGTCAACGGGGTCATTTATTAAAAACCGGGGGAGTGTCAAAGTTTTTTTTGGCATGGGTGTGTTTTATGAATCTTTGTCCGCAAGCCAGATGCATCATGTATCCCTAAAAATGATTAGAATCCTTTTCAGATCAGATTAATTAGTTCCTTCTATAAGATTGTGAAAAAAAAATGATCACAGCATCGTTAGTGTAATAGATCATCTGTGCGACTCTGTTTTATTATGTTCGCCTTCATTCTGTGAGCCATTTCTTTAATTCTCAGTAATCTGAATGCATTGTATGATGTGGTAGTTCTTACGTCTGTTTTAATTTATCATTTGACAACCTGCACAACTGGGATTAAATCATACAAAGATGGTTATTCTGTCATGTGAATCATAAAAAGGGTAGTTAAGGATGTCTTCTTCCCTTCTAATTGCACCTGCTGATCTAGCCACAAATTACGATTAAATGTAAAGTACATGTCACACTGATGAAGCTACAGTCCTTCTGACAAACCACCAATCTTAGCTACCAAACAATGCCTTTTTTTTGGATAATGACCAGAGAACTTATGGGCACAGTAAAATCACAAAATGTGGGTACAACTGCAGATATCTGGTAGACCACCAAATGGCAATGCCATTACCTAACAAGAATTCTTCGGTCCAACAGAAACCCAGAAACAAATAACCCAGCTCTAGGCCATCAGTTTTGTTAGTATTCAGTAAGTTTCTTTCAGGTTAACTCCCTTCATTATGTCATCATCAAGGTGCCTATCTGCAACTTGGAAGCCAGAATAACTGATACAGCGAACTGAAAACCAGCAAACAGCTAGCGATGGGCCACCCACACAGGAGAAAACTGGAAAAAAAAGAGGAAAAAAAAGAGAGGCTGACTTGAACAAACTACAAAGCAAAGAACAAAAGATGAATCTCAAGAAGGTTAAAAATAAGGGGGAAAATGATTGTGCTATTGTGTAGCATTGCAAGATACAGTAGGATAATGCCATTGAGAGGTGCATGCCACTGTTAGCATTTCAAGTCTTAAAATGGTATTGTGCATGATGTGTTTGAATGGTTGGTAACCAATCCCTCCTTAAAATAAACCATTTGCTGCTTTCACTCTTCAAGGGGAAAGGGAGCGAGGACCAATAGAGGTCAGACGACTGAAGCTACGTGTTTAATTATACGGCTTTTAATTGATCTGCCAACGCTCAACGTACGCTGCTAGTGACAGACTCCACAAGCGTAGAACTGGAAAAAGGATTTTAAGACCCTGAGTTACATGTGGCCCAAATAATTGTAAATAATTATAGATGATTAATTGGACGATAAAGATTGTTGCCCTCCACTAATATACAAGATAAAATTCAACCTATATATATGGAGAAAACAAATTAGCAAAGCTAGTCGCGAGTACGAGTACACACTTGGTAGTTTGATTTGTTTTTTCCTCTCTATGTTTGGTGGTTGCGTTTGGCCACCGGCCGCGTCCGTCTCGCCACCGCGCGCGGGGGGGATCCAGCAGCGGCGGTAGGGGAGGAGACGTCGCGTACGCAGCCACGCGTGCGTGGATGCAGCTCGCCCGGATTGCGTGCAAGCGTTGCCGCTGCATTTCTGCGACAAAAAAACCAAGCATGTATGGATGTTTTCTACGGCTGCTGGTTGCATTGCCGCTTGTTTTGTCGAAGAAAAAGGGAGTAGCTATAGGAAACAGTTTTTTTTATAAAAACTTTCAAATATAACTACAATATAATTAGAGTGTAATTATGTTGGAGCTATATTGTAATCACAGTGTAACTTATGTTGGCTACCGTTGCACGCTATGGTCACAAATTCGAAAGTTTTGTGAGGAGAAAATCGCTGTTTGAGCTTATGTTAGTGAGGTGCACTTGTGGGTGTGCGTGCTTGTATAGCAGCATGCATGTCAGTCCGTCTTCCATGTAATTTTTTTAAAAAGAAATCTCTTGTTTGAGACTTTAATGTATATGTATAGGTGTATTATTAGGTTCCTTGATCTGAAGTGCGTGTAGTGCTCTACTACTGAAGTGTAAATGTACCTGTATGTGAATATGATGTATAAGTTATTGTCTGGGTGAGTTACGATGGTTACTGATAGCATTATGCTGGAATAAAAACGACCCAACAAATTACTTCGGAATAAGATATCAATGTATGCATCTATGAACACTACAACAAAAAGAATTTGTAAAGACAAGGAGTACATTTGGAAGCTCTTTTTTTAGAGGCTTCCACAACAAGGTTCAGGCCTCTAAAAATAAATAAAATTCATCTACTTTGTTATCTCTCAACCCTTTTAGGCTTTTAGCTCACCAAATCAAACGGCCTACACGTCGTCATCAACAACTGTACGCTACGCCTATATATCAACACCCCAAAACCCTTACAAATATTCATCACCTCTCTCCTCACTGCACACCACACCACACACACAAAGCTCACACGCCACGCGCCGCCACCTTTGCCTCGAACGCCATGAGCGCCACGGTCGACGCGGCCGTCTCCGGCGGTGCCGGCGCGCACAATGCCACGGGCGACACCGGCCGCCGTGGGCTCGCCGGGATGTTGCCGGAGGTGCAGATGGTAGAGCTGCTGGTGGCGATGTCCATCTTCGTGGCGATCCACTCGCTGCGGCAGCGGCGGTTGCAGGGGCTCCCGTCGTGGCCTGTCGTCGGCATGCTGCCGTCGCTGCTCCTCGGCCTCCGCGGCGACATGTACGAGTGGATCACCGGCGTGCTCAAGGCCCGCGGCGGCACGTTCACGTTCCACGGGCCGTGGTTCACCAACCTGCACTGCGTAGTCACCGCCGACCCGAGGAACCTCGAGCACCTGCTCAAGACCAAGTTCGGGAGCTTCCCCAAGGGGCCCTACTTCCGCGACACCGTGCGCGACCTCCTCGGCGACGGCATCTTCGGCGCCGACGACGAGGTGTGGCGGCGCCAGCGGAAGGCGGCCAGCCTCGAGTTCCACTCGGCCGAGTTCCGGGCGCTCACCGCGAGCTCGCTGGTGGAGCTCGTGCACTGCCGGCTGCTCCCGGTTCTCGCGGACGCCGAGGCCGCCGGCGCCGCCGTCGACCTCCAGGACGTGCTCCTCCGCCTCACGTTCGACAACGTCTGCATGATCGCCTTCGGCGTCGACCCGGGATGCCTCGGGCCGGGCCTCCCGGAGATCCCGTTCGCCAAGGCGTTCGAGGACGCCACCGAGGCGACCATCCTGCGGTTCGTCACGCCGACCACCGTGTGGCGCGCGATGCGCGCTCTCAGCCTCGGTCACGAGCGCGTGCTCCAGCGCTCGCTCGCCGGCGTCGACAAGTTCGCCTACGACGTGATCCGCAAGCGCAAGGAGGAGGTCGCTGCCGAGGAGGAGACGGCCCCATCCGCCGGGCGCCGGTCCGACCTCCTCACCGTCTTCACCAAGATGCGCGACGCCGACACCGGCGCCCCCTACTCCGACAAGTTCCTCCGCGACATCTGCGTCAACTTCATCCTCGCCGGGCGCGACACCTCGTCGGTGGCGCTCGCCTGGTTCTTCTGGCTGCTCAGCAAGAACCCCGCCATCGAGGCCAACATCCTCGACGAGATCGAGGGCATCGTCGCCGCGCGGAAGTCGCCGGCGGCAGCGAACGGCAACGACGCCGACGCCGACGCCGACGAGGAGGAACTCGTGTTCCACCCTGAGGAGGTGAAGCGGATGGACTACCTCCACGCCGCGCTTTCCGAGGCGCTCCGCCTCTACCCTTCCGTGCCCGTAGACCACAAGGAGGTACGTACACGTACACGTATACGCTACTATACGATTTTTAATACTCCTATAAAAAATGAAAAGTACATCTCTGCACGTATACGCTATACGTATATGCATGCATGACCATATGGCTCATATGAACGTACAATACGGCGAGAAATACGTATGGTACAAGAGAAAATTAAAATGAAGAACGTGTGCATATGCCAGGTGAGCATGAATGTCTCGTGAAGGAAAGATTGTGTTTTGCATTGTCGTTTGGTAGAACTAACTCATCCACATAATGCCATGTTCTTCCCAAATGTGTGACTGATCAGCTCTATCTGCATGAAGAGTTGGTAGCCAGTAGCTGCGAGCACAGTACTATTACTAGTACATGAAACATATACTCGCTAGTACGGATTAACGTATTTATCAGTTTGTACAGTAACCTTCACGAAAAATGTGTTATTTTAGACATCAAGGTACGTGGTTTTTAAAACGTAACTTTGACAGGTAGCTTCTGTTGCAAAATATATTTGAAAAAAACAAAAGTGCAGTATTTTTTTTAGAAATCTATGCATATGAGTTATTACTTTATGCATCCAATCTAAATATTAAAAAGATAAGTATGTTCGAAGTTTTAAACTTCGATATAAAACATGTGTAAAACGACATGTCTTCATGTCAGGAAGAACTGAAGAAATCAAGGTTTTGAGTACCATATGGAAAACAGTAACCAAGCAGTTACC
The DNA here is from genome assembly GCA_003991445.1 of Oryza meyeriana var. granulata. NCBI lineage: Eukaryota > Viridiplantae > Streptophyta > Magnoliopsida > Poales > Poaceae > Oryza > Oryza meyeriana. Next base: position 35,432 of record RYFJ01000351.1, read on the forward strand.
AGTTACTGTTTTTTACCGGCGAAAAGTTTGAATACGAATTTTTACCAGTCACCAGTTACCGTCGGTAACCAGTTTTTTAACTTACATATTTGGATTCAATCTTCTACTAGAGAAGATACAGGTTATATGTTTTTACCACCAAAAAGTTTGAACCAAAATTTTTACTACTTACCGCCGGTAACCGGTCTGGGTTCAAACTTTTGGCACAGCTCAGCTGTAATATTTTATAGGTCTAGCATATAAAAAAATATCAGCATATATGCACATGATGTTGTAAGAAAATATGCAATTTATACTATTTTAAATTCTAAATTTGAATTCCTCCAATGGCGGTGAAACATTAACAAGGAAGTTACTACTACTAGACTGTAGATATTGAGGTTGAGTGTTACTGAAGTTGATGAACCAGCTGACCCCTGCACAGAAGTCATGACGCGGAATTGAGCATGCAGGCTCAGCATTGGACCTTGCATCTTGAAGTTGATGTGCCATATATATATATTTTTTTAAAAAAAGAGAAAGCAACAAGCAAGAGTTGTAGGTTGCAAGTTGGCCATCTACTGTACATGTTTTGGATATCTTGGTGAAGACTTGAAACTCTTCTCCAACATGACAGAGACATGTCTCGGACAGTTCAAGTTGTAGTTGAACCAATGCATCTGGTCTTAGTTTACTGTTTACATACTTGTAGGTTTGCAAAGTAGATTGCCAACAAAAGGATACTCTTTATCTTGATTAATGGGTCACCAAAAACCTAAAAGGTACAGCTTATAGCTTACTGCAGAATCAGATAATTTCAAACATCATTTGAGTCAGATCACCTACCAAACTATTTGGCAAGAGGAAATCAATACTAACAAACTATAAATCTAGTGACAAGCTACTGGTCAACAAGTTAGCTTGTCATTTAAGATGTCAACCATTCCAATATTTGGCTGAAAAACTCCCAAATGATGACCAATCTTTATGTCTCCTCCATTTAATTACTACACCTTTTGAGTTTTCAGAGCTGGTAAAAAAAAAGGACAGATGCAAGATTGTGACAGTGACAAATGAATCTTCAGGTTAACATTCTCATGGCTATTGTTGTCAGGTTGTGGAGGATGAGGTGTTCCCAGACGGGACAGTGCTGAAGAAGGGTACCAAGGTGATCTACGCCATGTACGCCATGGGCAGGATGGAGAGCATCTGGGGAGAGGACTGCAGGGAGTACAAACCGGAGAGGTGGCTCAGGGACGGCCGCTTCATGAGCGAGTCGGCCTACAAGTTCACCGCCTTCAACGGCGGCCCCCGCCTGTGCCTCGGCAAGGACTTCGCCTACTACCAGATGAAGTTCGCCGCCGCCTCCATCCTCTACCGCTACCGCGTCCATGTCGTCGACGGCCACCCGGTGGCGCCCAAGATGGCGCTCACCATGTACATGAAGCATGGGCTCAAGGTGAAGCTGACCAAGAGGGACAAGATCAAGCTCTGAACCATAGCTTGGGAGTTCAGGTTTCAGAGCTCGGCAGTAAGGCTAAGGCTTTAAAATGGAGGACATGATGGAAGCAAGGCTGGCTTTCAGATGTGGTCTGTGAGTTGTGATAATCTGCGAGAGAAAGCAGATGATGTGTGCAAAGCTTTCTTCTGCATTTGTTTGTTGTTATGTACTATTTGATTTGTTTCGTTTTGTCCTAATAGCATATGTAGTGTAGCCAAGTGTGGGACTATAGTCTATAGAGCTTATCTGTATATGTGTGTGTGGAATACTTCAGCTTAAGATGATGTTACCAATAAATTTTAGCAATATTATTCCAACAAAATGGCTGCAAGACATGATGGCATCTCTTTGGATAAATGAGCTACCAATCAACTGTAATCGCTTGGCTGTGGCAGTGCTATAGATCAACACAAGTAGTACATCAATCACAGATGCTCCAGAAAAATAGAGATCAGGTAAAGTACCTGTTAAGGAGTCTTATCATTACAGTGGTTTGGCCACTCGAGTGTGTGCTTTATTCTCTCGTTTATTTGCATGCCTTAACTTACAAGCAACAAATATGCTAACATCACCAAGCAGACGACTAGCAATATGAGTTGTTGGTTGACCAACTTCAAGCTATGCCACAAACAAACAGCCCATAACCTGGTTGGTCAACTTCAAGCCCTGCCACTCCACTCTTCATAGAATTCAGCCACAAAATCCTCCATGAATCTGTGCCTTTTCTCTGCTCTCTTTTTCCCGGCCTATGCCCAAAGTGAGCTATGTGTCAATACCAAAGGAAGAGAGAATGGGACTCTACAAGGAATGTTTGTGCTAGGTAAATTGTACATGGTACTAAGATGTATGCTCAAAAAGTTGAATAGAGTGAAGACATCAAGTGATTATTACCCCATCAGAAAGTATGGGAGTCTCCAGGGAGTATTAATAACTAGTAGACAGAATCTACTTTTCATACACTTTGCCAATGTACAAATGCATGCTTAACAAAACTGAATAGGACACAAAAATATGTGATTGTTAGTAAATCAGAAGATATACCATGGGCATTAGTAAGCAGAATTTTCTTTCATATACTTGACATATGTAAAGTGATGGAAACAAGACCCAACATAGCTCTACTACTCTTTACTGAGTTCAATAGGTTCAAAGAGTAATGCTCTCTCTACTAGGACAGCAGTAAGAATACTTGTCTACATAGCTCAGCACTCACCCCTGTCTTCATCATGTCCTTCAACTTGAAAAGCTTCTCATGGAAATGATTAATTGATGTCTGTTTTTCATCCTTGGACATGTACTTCTCCTTTGACAAATTATCACATGGCAGTATCTTAGGATCATGCAATGTGTTGTTTTTGCTCCCACCATACGTAAAACATCTTGCAATACCTGCAGGTGTTATTTGGAAAGATTGGATCACAGAGCACTTATTCATACTACATATGACCAAAAAGGGCAGCCAAAATGTGCTTCTAGTTTCTTTGGAAAAAAAATCACACATTAAAATTGAGAACGGCATATGCATTTTTCAGTTGAAGTGAACACAATAGGATTCACATTATCCCATTACCCAACCGGCATACATTGGAACTGCATAAGGTACAAAGTACAACAATGGAAACTTTTTTTTTTGAGGGAACTACAACAATGGAAACTAATGGTCCATGATGCTTTCTTGTTTTTACCTTTCCCTATTCTTGCTCGTCTACAATTTTAGGGGATCGTTGCTTACCATACCCTACATCTTGCCTTTGCGTTCTATCAGTAATTTCAGTTTAGCTTCATATGACTAGGGGGTACACTACTACAGTTAGCATATCAATGCTGGAAGTAAATAGGTGTAGTAACTTATGAACTCAGGATATCTGGAAACAACTGCTGAGATAAGTAAGACTCAGAACAATAAAACATGTGTGACTGCCCTATTAAAAAATAAGAAAAAGGTTGCGGTGTACTTCTATCAGCAGCGGCAGAAAGATTGATATGTAAGCACTAATCAATATTGAAAAATTAAACGATGAGGCGAAGTGGCAAATACTTGATAAATTTATACCATCAGAATCCAAAGAAAGAGAAAACACAAGCTTGAACATGGAAAAGATTATTGCATAACCAAGGTTTGCAACATTGTACTGCATCATAATTGTTAAAGGAAATATTGTTTGAGTAGAACTGATAAAGAAACTCCTGTTAAGAAGTACTTGCCAATTGCTCCAATTGCATCAAGACGATCTGCATCTTGTACAATTGCAAACTCAAGAGTAGGCTCAACAACAGACTTCTTTGTAACCTCATTTTTGAATCCTGCATACAAGATTTGAGGTGTTCTTAGGCTTAGGCATATATTGCACAACACTATTTCAAGAATATTTCACTGGACACAAATAGGGATACACTAAGACGTAAAAACTACCTATGGCCTTCAAATGATGTAACATAAAAAAAAAAGAACTTCACAAAGGGCATAATGGAGCAACACACTCTATTGTGGTAAACGAAGGAACAATATCATGAAGAGAAATAATACTAGATAATAATAAAATGACCACATTATAAAGATAAAACGAGGAATATACCACAGGAAAAAACAGTTTTACAAACTATAAAGATTGTTGTTGCTTTCAAGTTTGACGAACTATTAAATTGTAGCTCATGCCGGCTGCTATTTATCAAGTATAGTATAATTTCATCCACAGATGCACAAACATGAAAAACTCACCCATCCCCTTAATGATTGCCCCAATTTCCTCCCGCTGTCCCTCCTCCAGTCCCACTTCTTCAAGAAACTTCTCCACGATGCTCATATCCTCGGCATTGTCCCTATCCACTCACCCAACCAATTCACTTACCAAACACATAACTTTCCCCAACAACATCCCACCACTACTGAATTTGCGAGCTCTCTACTCATCGGAAATGCACAAAATTAACGAGCAACGAGAAGTATCCTCACTTGGTGTACTTGTAATCACCTGCACGAACCGAATTAGCAAAACATAGCATCTGCCCCCAAAAACCATTCAAATTGGGAGCTAAAGCTGATGAAATCAAGCCAGTGTCTTGACTTACCGATGTCATGCAGGAGAGCGGCTAGTTCCACCTGCAGCAATCAAGCACGAAGGCTGTCATCACCAAATCTAGAAATTTCCACGTTGCGAGTAAAGGAATGGATAGCATAAAGCAAAGGAGGAGGAGGGGAAGAAGCGGAAGCGGGTTACGATGAGGAGGCGGTCGGGCGAGGAGAGGCCCTGCTCGGCGGCGAGGGAGAGCGCGAGGTCGCGAACCCGGAACGCGTGGGCGGCGTCGTGGGAGGCGTCACGCCCCGCCATCTCCCTCTCCACCAGCTCCTCCGCCCGCCGCACCGCTGTGGGCTTCGCCGCCTCCGCCGCCGCTGCCATTCCGGACGCCGTGTGGACTGTGGAGGAGGCGGTTTGGAACTCGGAAACAGCAATTTGACTCGGGCTAAGACTATCTCCAGCCGCCATTACCAAAATATGAGATCCATTTCGGTGTTTGGGTCGTACACAGAAAATAGGTCACGGACCCAAAATCTTTGTTTTTCAATAGCGCACAGGTAAAAGAATAGCCCCCGAGCGGACAGTTTGTTTGGCGGGCGTGCGCTGAAAATTTCCGCGGGAGACGAAGAGTATCGTGCGAGCGGGGTGCTGTACCGCGGCTTCGCTCGATGGCGGAGTTATTTTGCCGCCTCGGCTGTGTGAAGGGACTCAAGGTGGCAGCGACGTAGCTGCCGTTGCCACGGGCTCGCTCAATCAACCGTCCGTACGAGGCCGGCGTTGGACAACAGAGTCGATCAGAACACGGGTAATCTGATTTTTTGGCAAGCAAGCTTGTTCGATGTCACATTTCCTTTTAGGGCTTGTGCGTTTTGCCCCAAATCCGAGTGGATTGGAGAGGATCAAAGGGGATTGAGAGGGATTTTGACTTATAGGGGATCAAATCCCTCTCAATCCCCTCCAATCCCTCTCAAGCCCATGATTTGTGTCTAATTTGTCCCTAAATCGGCTTGGCTTTAGACCTCGACTGCGGTTGTTTTGGCCATGGCTTGGAGTTACGTCAAAATGTCAATGTTCGGGACAACCGCAGCATACTCCAACGACGATGAGATCATAGCCGCCGTGGCTGTCCTCATCCAGACGCCACAAAAACGCCATTGGGGAGGTTCGGTCCTAGGCCATAAGACTTACAAGCGTGATCGACTTGCAGCAGACTGGCAGCTGAATCAGGACTACTTCGTTGAACGTCCACTTTATAGTGAGGAGCATTTCAGAAGGAGGTACAATCTTTGGCCTAGTTTCCATTTTCATGACCCATTGAATTATTTTGGTAAAAACCTGTAATTTTTGTCCTCAGGTTTCGCATGAGACGGGAATTGTTCCTTTGGATGGTGGATGAGGTCACAGCCAAGAATAGGTTCTTCCAACAGAGGAGAAATGCTGCTGGGCAATTAGGATTCTCTGCTATCCACAAGTGCACGGTGGCTCTGAAGATGCTAGCATATGGAGGCTCAGCTGATGAGTTGGATGATCATTTGAAAATGGGAGAGAGTACTGTCCTGGAGACCTTGAAGGAATTTGTTATAATTATGATCAAGGTGTTTGGCAAAAAATTTCTTCGTCCTCACAGAAGTGAGGAGATAGAGCACATATTAAGCGTCAATTTGGCCAGAGGTTTCCCGGGAATGATAGACAGCATCGATTGCATGCACTGGGAATGATCTAGCTGCCCAACTGATTGGCAAGGCATGTACAGAGGGCACAAAGACAAGCCAACTCTAATACTTGAGGCAGTGGTGACACAGGATATTAGGATTTGGCATGCTTACTTTGGTTTACCAGGGTCTCACAATGACATTAATGTTTTGCATCGTTCCTATGTTTTTGATAATTTGGCTAATGGAAGGGCACCCTCTATTGAGTTTCATGTCAACGAAAACATCTATTCCCTTGGATATTACCTAGCAGATGGCATCTATCCCGATTGGACTACACTAGTGAAAAGCATTCCAATGCCAGTTAGCAAGAAGCAAAAGGTTTTTTCAGAGCGACAGGAGTCATGTAGAAAGGATGTGGAGAGAGCTTTTGGTGTCCTACAGGCTAAGTGGAAAATCTTGCATAGGCCAACTCGTTTATGGAATCCAATAGTACTTAATTCTATCATGCGAGCTTCTATCATACTTCACAACATGGTAGTTGAAGATGAGCGCGGGGTTCAGCTACCGACTGTCCACCCATCAGAATGGCCCGGAGTGGCTGACCCACCTATTAACCAAGATAGAGAAATCTCAGGAATTGAGAAACTTGTTGATGCACAAAATATCATTCAGGACAGAGAGACGGCAGCATTGCTTCAGAACGACCTGATGGAACACATGTGGACGCTATACGGCCAATGCTATGGTCCTTTTGCTCCTAATCACAATAACTAAAGTCTGTAGTTGTAGGTTCAGCTGCCTGATGTATTTTGTTGGCAGCTCACGTGAACTGTAGTGGCATGAATTAGTTGCCTGATACTCCTAAGCACAGGTCTGTAGTTGTAGGAACTATAGTGGCATGAAGTTTTTAGTTGTCAGATGCTCCTATTTACATGAACTTTTGTATTTTGTTGCCTGATGATAAAAAATATAGAGATGGGCTACTATGCTTTATAAGGGCTACTATATAATGCAAAACAATAATTTGTATAGTGCGGACCGTTCGAACAGGGTGAGGATGGTCCGGACTATATAATGTGAAATGGTAATTTGTACAGTCCGGACCGTTCGAACAGGGTGAGGATGGTCCGGACTATAGAATGTGAAATGGCAATTTCTCTGCTCCAGCTCCGTCGGCTGCTGCTCTAGCTCCAAGGCCAAGCTCGGACGGCGACGCGTGCGCATCTGCGACTCGGAGGCAGGCGACGGGAGGCTCGGGGCATGCCACCGGCAAGACCTAGGGTTGCGAGCGAGGGGCCGGGTGCAGGCGCGGGCACGACCACTGGCACGGGCGCAGGCACGGGCACGGGCAAGGGGCGCCTATTGGGATTCTTTCTCATTATACAAGTGATTAGTAGATTTATATAAAAATAATTAAACTTAGACTTTTCTCACAAGAACCATATTTTAGAAAAAAATTATAATTGAGAACATACTGAAAATGGTTACTCTGGTTGCTCAGCTGGTGACACAATCCCTTATATAATTTGCTCTCAGCAGGTATTACTAAATGATGTCTTTTATATCTAACACACACGCTCCTTAGTCTTCGTTGTTCGAGGGGCTGATGAACCCTCTACGCTCCATGATTTGCCACTGCATGCCAAGATAATAGTTTTTCAGATAAGGGGGGACCTTCTCAATGTCAATCGACATAATACTAGACTCAGCTGAAATCAGTTGAGCCTCTGACTCCTTCTCTCTAATCGCATTTTCCTTCTTTTTCTGCTGCATACTCATCTTCATATGCTTCTTCTGAAGGTTGAAAAGATCCCTTTGAATTTTAATTTTTTCATCCTTCCTGCTAAGAATTTCAGCCATTTGCTGGTCTTGCTTCAGTTCGGTCTTCTCTGATTTCTCCTGCAACCGCTGGAGGACTTCAACAGCCGTACTAGATGACGATGTCTCTGTGAAGCTCTTTGATCTACGCCTCTTCGCACTATCCCTACCCTCAGGACGTGATGTGTCTATATTCTCATTCCCAGATTCTGCATGGCCAGCCGCAGTATGGCCTTAAGTTGGAGGAGATGACATTCCATCCAGTGATGTAGAGTTGTTTAGCTCAAGAAACTTATTGTTCCATTTGGCCTCATTGAGAAGTATTTTCCAGCAATGCATGATGGTAAAAGGTTCTGTCCTCTCATACATTTGTACAGCATCATCAATCTGCAGATATGAATATAGATTAAACCAATTCAAAAAATAAACATATGGAAATTAGAGAGATGGAGGACAACATGAGTGGAAGTATACCCGATCCTGCTCATTTTTTCCGCTCTCATTCAGCCTATCAATAGCTTCTTTGTGCCCACAGAACTTGTTCATCGCTTTCTGAATCAATGCCCACCTATGCAGAATCGCAATCTGGCTATGGTTGGACCCTTCAGGCTTATGCTCATTGAAATAATCATGCATCCTCTTGTAATAACCACCTGAAGTCTGATTCACACCTGCATGTTATGCCACCATGTTATTTAGGCATCAAAGGGTCAAAGATTTCTTAAAAGACGTTGCAAACTATTACCACTAATAGGGTCTTTGCTAATATTCAGAAATGATGAACACACCACCAAGTCCTCCTCTTTGGTGAATGCAGTTCCTCTCCTAGACACGTTTTTCTTCTTTGCGGCCCTCTGTGATTTCAATGATGGAGGGTCCTGAGAGCCATGGTTGTTGTCAATGGAGAACCCTTGACTAGGTTGCCCATTCATAGGTGGGCAGGACATCTGGGAGGAGCCATGCATGTTGAACTAGTGATGAAAAGAACTGTTAATCATTGATGTATTGATATGTAAATAGAACAAACCATCATGCATGGCTGCAATAAACCTGGGGGTTTGGAGGAACATCCAAAGATTGCAAAGTGGCAGAATAACCAAAAGTCCACTGATTTGCCCCAAAGATTTCTTCAGATTCGCCAACGCGACCACTTGTGCCACTAAAAATGTTATCCATCGTCCTAGTTCAAAGAGATTCAATAATGGTGATGCAAAACAAGATGAATAAAACAAAAACTAGTATGTAGTGTGTGCAATGCTGATATATCAAGTTCATACTCATTCTCAAAGTAGGTTGATCCAAATAAGCCTGTAGTGCATCATTTGTTCATTCGTTCAAGCATGGTGAATTGGATATATATATACTAGCACAGCAAACAATCTTTTTTTTCCTGTGCCAAATCTACCACTACCATCTGCCCCGTAATGAGTCATGGGTGAACACATACTGCCACTACAGTCCTGGGCTATTATATATACTCACAGATTTGTGATTTCCAACTGTACTACTACACAGCTCACGATTCAATCCATCTCGATCATAAGAATCAGATGACACGAAGAACTTTACACAGAAGAGCAAACATGCAGAGACAGAGAGACCGTGGTGGTGGCATTGGCATTGCATTGCTTACCAGGAAGTTGTGGTAGACGAAAGCTCTGGGCTCCCATGAGATGACCTCAGTCCACTGCACGCCGCGCTCTCGCAGCCCCTCCCTGCTCGCAACCAACCAACAGCAGCGACAATCAGGATCAGCAGCGGATCGAGCCAAATCTGAACGAGCGACAGCAGGTGCGGCAGCCGAAGCGTGGAGCGGGCGAGCGGCAGCGGCTGCGCCGCTGGGGCAGGGACGTGCCGTCGCGGGGCGGGCTAGCCAGGGCTCCGCGGCGGCTGGCGCGACCGCGTGGTGGCGGCGAGCCTGGAGGACGCGGTGGCGGGGCGGAGGGATCCATACCTACGAAGCCTAGCTCGGTGCAGATCTCGCCGACGGCGACTCATCGGGTGCGCTTTCCTATTCTTTCCCCTCCCGCGAAACGGTTGTGCGGGCGCGGCAGAGATATGGGTCGAGGAGAGAGAGCGACGCTTATTTGGGTTCCCACTCCACACGGACGCAAATTGGGTCTTTGGTTTGTCTACTCCGTTGGACCATGCTTTTTTCACCTAAACCAACGTGAACGAGGCATTTTTAGGTTTGGGTGCCATGGTTGGAGACAGTCTAAAACAGGGTGAAATAGGTGTCCATTAGTGGCCCCACCGGTCAGTCAAACTGCGACACGTCACGATCTGGCTCGTTCGTTTCTGAATCAACGGCTGTGATTGATACGAGAGAGAAGCACGGTACAGCTTGGCACTTCGATTTCTTTTTGAGAAAATTGCTTACAAAACTCTTTCAAACAAGGCTTTCAACTGTTTGATTTAACTAGATAGAAGTTGCAAGAAATATAGAGTTACTCACATCATGCCACATCGGTATTTGTAAGATAAATTTAGTATGTATAGCCTTTTCCTTTTTTGAACAGCTTGAGTTTTTTTTCTTTTTATTAGCGAATTTTTAGTTTGACTAGTAGTGGGTGGGCTCTCCAATGACTCTGTTATCTTGACCCAAATCAGGTTGTGGTATCATATGGGTAAAGCTGCGTAATCTTTGTAGAGGTGAAACTAAAATCATTCGAATGTACCATACTCCCGATCAAGGAGACATGTTATGGGGTGATTCCTATTTTTCACGGTATGAGTAGGTTTTCTAAGTTAAACTTAGGACATGACAAATAAGAGGAGAATGGTGAATTAATATGGCTACCACTTTTAAAATTGTGTTTGCAATTGTTTGCAAAATAAGTGATTATCAAAATAGGGAAAATAATATAAGATAGGTTCGTTATGACCCCTCCTCGATGAATCCTACTTGTTGTATGCCTTGCATGCATTTTATTTGTGTTGTTGTGAATGTGGCTTGTTGGTACCTCGGTACTCACCTATTGCATAAAATTAATGTGGCTCAAAGGATCAATTATTCACCGAGGAAGCGGAGGAGGGAGAAGAGTTCTTTTGTGGTGAGGAGTTCTAGGTCTAGGTCACAATGTCCATAGGTGTGCCTGTGGTGGTCATTGGCCCTTGTGTTTGGGTCTTTTGCTTATATATAAATAAGTTCAAGTGAAGTTTGTCCTCTCAGCCTCTAAAACTATGTTGTATTTTTATTTTTTAATACTTTATGTAAACACCTGATTGTGTAATCGAAAGTTGTTTTGTGTATCAATCTATACGTGATTGAAATCTCAGACGATCATGGGTGGTTTTCGGACATTGTACTCAAACCAGGTGTCCTCACGCTGTTACCCTAAGAGACATGAATTAGTATTAAAATATCTATCTCATCGTCTCTATGCGCATACAAGGGTCTTAGAACCGTGCTTATACAAATGCCCCTACATATACTCATAACCTAGTTACGACATGAACCGCCGACACTAATAACACATATATGTGATATTTGACCCCTTGTATCACTAACATCCTCTCGATGCCTATGTGATTATTGGCCAACAACGGTTTGTCCTCAATCCAACGAGTTATCACAGACGAGCTGACTTTTGAATTGTATATGATGTCAGTTCAAAGACGATGACAATTTTTACCTGTGTTTCTATGGTAATGTGCTTGAGCTCCTCCATTCAGTTCATTAGGCCTCTAGGGGTTGTATTCATACTCTTATTTATTTAACAAAATTGGCAGTTTGGCACTTTCTTGTGCCGGTAAAAAAACGTGAGAGGTGACACCCATGTCACCTAATCCCAGAAAAATACCGGTAAAGCTAGTGGGGGAACGCGTGCAGGTTGGCTAACCTATGTGCGCTGTCTGTATACCGCCGCCGTACAAACCACAGGTCATTACAACACTAATTACTTTTCTAATTACTATCATTAGTACTTAATAAATTTTTAATTATAAAATAATACATAAATAAGTAGAGTTAAAAGTTTCAAAAATCTAATTAAAAATTTTAAATTTTGGATTAAAAATTTTAAAATTTGAGTAGATTTTTTTAAATTCTTAATTGATAGTTTTTAAATTTGAGTTGAAAGTTTTGAAAATTAAATTAAAACTTTCAAATTAGTAGTATAAAATTTACTATTTTTTAATATTTTATTTTATTTCAACTTTTTATTTTTTTACTGTGTAGGGCAGCAGCTCGGGCGCTCGTGCGTGAGGAGCTTCTTCGGAAAAATACTACTCTTAAGAAATACTCTACGTAATGGTGAAGTAACATGAATTACAGAGCACGAATCTCAAGTCGCCTTGGACAGCTAGCGTACATGCCACGCGCCGCGTCCTCGTTCGATTCGGCATCGAGGCTCTCCAAATAAAAGGTGAGGCGAAGGCGAGCTCTCGCTTACATGTCGTCTTGACCCCGCGCGCGAATTCCATTCCCGCGAGATTGGGGCTCATGGCGTCGGCGGTGGCGTCCCGCAAGCGCCCGGCGCAGGATGAGGAAGAGGCGCCCGCGTCCATCGCCAGCAAGAGGCTGCGTTCCTCCTCCGCTGCAATCGGGAGGATCGACGACTACGAGAGGCTCGACGTGATCGGGGAAGGCGGCTTCGGCGTCGTGTTCGAGGCGCGGGACCGCCGAACCGGCGAGAGTGTCGCCGTCAAGTGGATCCGCGGCGACGGGGCCGGCGAGCACGGCCCGCCCGACATGAACGCGCTTGCCCGCGAGGTCGCCTGCCAAGCCGCCTGCTGCTGCCACCCGTCCATCGTGGAGATCGTCGACGTGGTTGAGGACGCCGACGTCGGGGACATGTTCCTCGTCATGGAGTTGGCCGGCGGCGGCAGCCTCTTCGACCTCATCTCGGGGCCGTCGACGGAGCAAACCACGCGCGGGATGATGCGGCAACTTCTTGCCGCGGCCAAGGCGGTGCACGCCGCCGGCATCATCCACCGCGACATCAAGCCCGACAACGTCCTCGTCGGCCCCGACGGCAAGCTCAAGCTCTGCGACTTCGGTGCGGCGACGCCGATGAAGCCACCGGGCGAGCCGTACGAGGAGTCTCGGGTCGGCACGCTGCTCTACACGTCGCCGGAGCAGCTCGCGGGGGACCGGCACTACGGCATGGCGGTGGATATGTGGGCGCTCGGCTGCATCATGGGCGAGCTTCTCACCGGCGCGCCGCTGTTGGAGGACTACGACACCGACGAGGAGGACCTGCTCGCCGAGGTGCTTGATCGCCTCGGCTCCACGGGAGCCTGCAAGCTGTTCGACGGCCTGCCGGAGCTGTCGGCGGCTGGCCGCGAGATCCTGGCCGGTCTGCTCGCCGTCAACCCCGACGAGAGGCTCACGGCGGCGGAGGCGCTGGAGCACCGCTGGTTCACGGAGACAGATTAGTTAGGCAACAGCTGAACAGTAATTAAACTGGAGTTTTTTTTTATTACATACAGCTTATTAGTGTCCCTGGGACCAATCGATTGATGATCCATGTAATCACTAATTACTTTATTTAATTGCTGTGCTGTAAGTAACCTAATCAGATTGGGATGAACATATGAAAATCGATGTGTTGTTAACATGTCCTGGCAATCTTATGTTGTAATGAATGGATTATGGATCAAACTTCTGATTGAAATTGAATAGAATTCGTCGATCGATTGGATGTAATCTACTCACAACAAACTCCGTTCTACTACAATTCGATTAGGCCACATTGTTCTTTTTTAAAAATAAAAAATAAAAAAAAGAACTTTGATTGGAAATTCTGAAACAAACTGAGGCTGTTGTGAGAAAGAGCCCATTTACAGCGTAAAATACTAGTAATAGAAAGTTAGTAGTTTAAATAAAATCCATCCGTTCGTTTGAATGGGTATTTTAGTAAATGACCTGTTAATTATACAAATTACCCATATTGTCACTGAGGGTCTTTTAGTTGAGAAAAAAAATATTTTCTCTAACTTAGATCGGACGCCCACGCCTGACCAGTGCCATCGACGCGGCGACGACGACGCCTGCCTGCCAGCGCCATCGACACCCATGCCCGACCAGCGGCAGCGACGACGACGCCTGCCCACCCAGCGCCATCGATGCCTTCCTGGCCAGCAACGATGACGCCCACCCGTCTTGCACGTCCAGCGACGACGATGATCGCCCGCCCTGCACGCCCAGCGACGACGACGATCGCCTGCCCAACGATGAGGACGACCGCCTAGCGACGACGACACCCGGCCGCCCAGTAGCAACGTCGAGCTGACGCCGACGCCAACGCATCTCTTCCGTCCTGGGCCGTCCTCACGCGGTCAGGATAGCAAATACATGGACCGGATAGTCCGGCCTGTTGACATGATAAGTATCGTGAAACACGGTCCGGATCGTTCGAAAGTTCTTCGGACGGTCCGGACTATTGAACCACGTGAACTATTGTCTAATTTTTAAAATTTTTGAAACACCAAAGAGTCTATAGTATATTGTTTAATTTAAAATATTTTTTGGATAAAATAACTAGTTATATCTCTTGTTGATTTTAGAAGCACGGTCATGACCATTGAACCACTGTTATTGTTACCTAGCCGAACTCGCTATTCCAATATTTTTATTTTAGAAACATGGTACGGTCTACAGTGCAATAGTAACATGTTATAGATACTAGTTCAAAACTATCAATTTTATTTTCAACGTTAAGGAATACACGTTTAGTATGCTAATGTAAATATTATTTGCGTTGTTCAATTGTCCGGACCGTCCGCTCATTTGCTTACATATGACATACGGTTAGGACGGTCCGCTCTTCTTACCTATCAAGAACTGAAAAATTAAGAAAATTAATAAATTTTGAGCTTGAGCTTGATGCGAAAGCCTTGGCTTCTGTTCCATTCACTGATTTAGCAGCTGATATTCTTGAGAAAAGAGTTGCACGTATTTTCACACCAAAGATGTTCTGGAAGGTGAAGTACCAGATTATGAGACTATCTAAATGGTCCGTGACGGAGGTGACGTTCCATGATGCTTCTTGGATGTATGAAGTAGCATCTACTGCTAATAGCAAAAGTTTGTTTCATGTAACATGTACTTTTGACGTGTCTTCATTGGTGCATGCTAGCTGCCAGTGTCGAATAATGGAGTGCTATGGCTTTCCATGTACACATATTTTTAATATTCTCAAGTATAACAATATAGACACCATCCCTCCATGCTGTGTTTCCGCTAGATGGACAATGAATGCCAAGAGATACCCAACAGATGTGGTTACGAACACGCGGTGTGGACTGCACAGATGCAACGTTTTCATGCCCTCCGTAACTTGGCTAGTCATGCCTTGTTCAAAGCTTCATGTAGCGTGGAGGAAACAAAGATGGCTATACAGTTCTTTTATGGTATTATAAACAAAGAAATGGAGAACCATGAAGGCAAACATGGATGTCCTTTGGTCCTTTGTCTGCACACTTTTCAGGGGCCAATTGTCCTTTCGCGGGCAAAGTACTCGATCCAAGAAAAATTATTACTAAGGGTGCTCTTCGTTCAGATTCGAGGTGGAAGGCAATCCATGAATCGTGGAGCTTGAAATAAGCAGAAGATTTTAGGTGCCTCATATAGCTTTTTGCTTTCTTTTTTATGGTTGATCCAACATATGTCTAGTTGGCTTACCCTTGTACTGATATCTGCTTGGTTTACACTTTTGTAGGAAAATAACATTGTCGAAGTAATTGTGATGGGTAGGTATACAAGCCTTGAAGTGTGTTTCCTAGGTCTATTTATTTTGAGATTGTTGGACTTGTTCTTACTGGTTGTGCATCCCTATGAAATTCATACAGAATTATGTTTTGTCAACCTACAGGAACTAAAGATTGCAAGCTTCAATGTCATTTGCCATAATCCATTCATGAAGAGTAGTTTCAATAAAGTCAGTACTTAGTTAGGCCATATTCAGAAGGGTTCTCAGTGTTTTTTCCCATCATAGCCTATAGAATAGTCTAGAGAACATATGTGCGGCATCTGAATTCAGAATAGTCGAGAACTTACGAGCTTGCGTTCACAGTTCGAGCGCCACACAGACTACGTTGCTCGCATGATGCACGATATGTGGGAGCAGGTATAGGATTTAAGAGAGGCTACAGGACTTCCACGCTCTGCTCCTCCGATGCCATGCGCATCCTCCGACAGGTCACCCCAGGAGCCTTCATGTCCACCTACATACATTGACATGCCTACTTCAGTCGGTACAGCTGCACCGTCTTCCGCGGCAGTGGAGCGACTGATGCCACATACAGGTGCTACAGAGGAGGACCCTGCCAGCGCTGGAGAGGCGACGCCAGCCTCTGTCATGCGACCCACTATAGAGGACGATACCACCACTGCTGCTAAGGTGTCATCCACTGCCTTCGCTGACGTTGACGAGGCAGCTGGGTGACCGACGCCTCTTACAGGTGCTACAGAGGACCACCCACCTACGGAGGAGGACCCCGCTAGTACTGTAGAGGGCAACACCACCGCTCCTGCCGAGGTGTCAGCCTCCGCCTTCCCTGATGTTGACGAGCCAGCTGGGTGACCGACGCCGCTAACAGGTGCTACAGAGGACCGCACACCTGCGGAGGAGGACCTCGCAAGTACCATAGAGGGCGACACCACCGCTCCTAGCGAGGTGTCACCCACCGCCTTTGCTGACACTGATGAGGCAGCTAGGCGACTGGCGCCGCTTATAGGTATTACAGAGGACCGTGCACCTACAGCTAAGGACCCTGCCACTACTGTAGAAGGGGCACCCACCTCCGTTGTTGTTGCTACTATAGAGGGAGATACCACCGCTGTGGCCGAGGTGTCATCCACTATCATCACTGAGACAGACGATCCTATTGCCGCTGTCGACCTTGCAGCCTCAACGATTAATGATGACTAGCACTAGAATTTTGCACTATATATGTCTTCTTAATGTTTTTTTTGCTAAACTCCACCTGATGCTTTGGATTGTGGATGTTCGTACTTTGTCATATCATTTTCAGACACTTATTTACCTATCTCGTGCTTATGTATGACATAATTCGTGGTAAACGTTTTACTCATTTGCTTACGTATGACATATGGTTAGGACGGTCCGCTCTTCTTACCTATCAAGAACTGAAAAATTAAGAAAATTAATAAACTTTGAAAATAAATAAATGTAAAACAATAGTGGTTCAACGGATAGGACCGTGCTTCTAAAAATCAACAAGAGATATAACTAGTTATTTTATCAAAAAAATATATAAAATTAAACAATATGGTAGTGTAAATACTATAGAGTCTTTAGTGTTTCAAAAATTCTAAAAAATTAGATAGTAGTTCGCGTGGTTCAATGGTCCGGACCATCCTCACTAATTTCGGACGGTCCGGACCCTGTTTAACGATACCTGTCGTGTCAAAGGTCCAGATCGTCCTCACACGGTTAGGACGGTCCGGACCGTGTATTTCCCGTGACTAGCTGTTCCAATGGTCCGAACCATCCTGGCTCGGTTCAGATGGTCTAGACCGTGTGTTTCTCGTTGCTATATGTTTCTACGGTCCAGACCGTCCTTACCAGGTCCAGACGGTCCGGACCGTGTATTTCTAGTTACTTGTTGTGTCTCTCGTTACTAGTTGGATTTAGCTACAAATTTTGAATTCATATGTACAACATATCAAAGAAAAGTTGGATAATGGTTTGGTTTTGTGAAACCTGAACCAAAATATATTGGGTTTGTGATATTTACTCTAAAATTAATAGATGATCGGATGTTCAACATTTATTTCCCATCTTGCCCATCACGAACTGAAAAATTGAGAAAATAAATAAACTTTGAAAATAAATAAATTTAAAATAATAGTGGTTCAACGGATAGAACCATGCTTCTAAAATCAATAAGAGATATAACTAGTTATTTTATCTAAAAGAATATATTAAATTAAATAATATGCTACTGTAAATACTATAGACTCTTTAGTTTTTCAAACATTTTAATAAATTAGACAGTTGTTCGCTTGGTTCAACGGTCCAAACCATCCTCACTTATTTCGGATGGTCTGGACCTTGTTTACCGATACTTGCCGTGTCAATGGTTTGGACTATCCTTACTTGGTTAGGATGGTCCAGACCGTGTATTTCCCATTACTAGCTTCTAAAATCAACAAGAGATATAACTAGTTATTTTATACAAAAGAATATATTAAATTAAACAATATGCTACTGTAAGTACTATAGATTCTTTAGTGTTGCAAAAATTTTAAAAATTAGACATTAGTTGCTGTGTCGCGTGGTTCAACTATCCGGACTGTCCTCACCACTTTTGAACGGTCTGGACCGTGTTTCACGATACTTGCTATGTCGTAGGTCCGGACCGTCCTCACTCGCTTCGAACGGTCTGGACCGTGTATTTGCCGTTACTAGGTGTTTCAACTTCCGGACCGTCCTAGCTCGGTCCGGACGGTCTTGACCGTCTATTTGCCATTACTAGGTATTTCTACGGTTCGGACCGTCCTTACTCTTGGTCTGGACGGTCCGGACCATGTATTTCTAGTTACTTGTTGTGTCTCCCGTTACTTGCTAGATTTAGCCTACAAGTTTAGAATTCATATGTACAGCATATCAAAGAAAAATTGGATAATGGATTGGTTTTATGAAACTTGAACTAAAATATATGGAGCTTTGTGATATTTACTTTGAAATTAATAGATGATCTAATGTTTAATGTTTATTACCTATCTTACCCATCATGAACTGAAAAATTGAGAAAATTAATAAACTTTAAAAATAAATAATAACAGTGGACCGTCCTCACCAAGGATGGATAGTCCTGTCTTTGTCAGCCTCACACGAGCAGCGTCGTCTCCTCCCTGTCACGCACATGGAGAACATCGAAAAGCCTATCCCGCAGCCACCCGTGACGTCTAGTGTAACGACCCGCTTTCCTTTTCCCTGTTGTAACTGGTTTTCTGGATCTTAATCTTTTCCTATCCTGTCAGCTGTGCCTCCGTTTTCCCTCTCCCCGGCCAGCCGACTACCTTCTCTCTTGTGCCGAGTAGAGTTGCTACTCAGTCCTTGTATCCTGCCCTTATCCTTGTCTTACTCGGACCTCTTTGCTGCCGAGTGAGCACGGTGGTGTGGCCGACTACCTTGTTGAGACCTGATGCTTCTTTGTCCCCCGAGTTGCACCCACCCGTTGGACGCCGACTACCGAAGTAGTGAAGAATCAATCTTCACCTAACCGCAGTATCGCTTGGACCAGTGGTCAGTCCGAAGCCCGGTCAGTGAGATTTCTCCAACCTGTCCTAGCCTTGACCTTAATGTCTCATCGCAGCTACAGTGCCTGCCAACTCCTCTGACCAGTTGGACTCCAAAGTCACTTCCTGTCATATCCCTGTCAGTTCATCTTGACTTCCTTGCTCCACCCGTTGCCCAGCTCCACCGTGCCCTCAACCTTGCACGTCGGCTATATATATATGGCCAACCGTGCCCCTTCTTCCTTGTTTTGCAAAAACCGGCCAGCTCCAGCTCTGCTAAGTTTTCATCCTCTCAAGCTTTGGAGCTCTGTGCCTGGTTCGCAAGCCTGGTTCAGCCGACTGCCCCCTTTTCTGCAGCCGACTACTTCTTGATCCTTTTTCTTGGTGTTTTACTTCTCCTGCTTATCAGTGTTTCTTTCTGCTTGTTCAGAACCTGAACCGGTGGACGATCCCGAAGCCACCTTCGCCGAAGAAGACCCCTCCTTGGAACAAGGCAAGCCTCTTTGATCATATTGTTTCCCATATATGCAAAACTATGTTGTTTGGAAAAATATTATGCATGCTTAGTTTACACCTCTTTAAACTGTTGGCCTCGGTTTGCAAGCGCAACTGATGGACCTACCCAGTAGTAGCACTTATTTTGGTAGAATGTTGATATATTCTCCCTTGAGAGCCCCACAAATAGCACGCTAGCATCCTATCTGAGGATACGATGCCGAGTAGAATGGCTTAGCCCTGCAACGTTGTTTGTCGTTGGGAAAACTTTGGGTTTTACTAAACTGATTGGAAAACCCGGTACTCTGTGTATCGGCGTGTTTGCGAAACAAATAAAGTTGTGAAAATCTTGATGTACAGAGACAGTGCCTGTGTGGCTTGGCTATGTATTATCATTAAGGTGTTTTCCCATAGCGTAGATTTGTTTGCCAGTGATTTGTGAAAGTATTTGATGGAAAGGGAACCGTGACCTGAGTTTGCCGAGTAAGCAAACGGAAGGCCTGTGTGGCCAGAAACGCTGCATCTGTGTGGTCCGGGTGTTAAGCACCATTAAACAAGTGTATGAAAAGTAAACAGGATGAAGATCATGCTCCCGGGGTTGTAGCCAGGGCAGCAAAGTTTAAGCCCCCGGGTTGTAGCCAGGGCGGCAATTCAGTCTTCGGGTTGTAGCCAGAAGACGGTGGGATGAGCACGCTCCCGGGTTTGTAGCAGGGCAGCAGTGCTAGCTAGCTGGTTGTAGCCAGCCTAGCGGGCATTTAGTGCCATGATCATGCTCCCGGGTTGTAGCCAGGGGCAGCGATGATGAGCCCCCGGGTTGTAAGCCAGGGCGCCGATAGCTAGCTGGTTGTAGCCAGTCAGCGGCATTTAGTGCCATGAACAGGCTCCCGGGTTGTAGCCAGGGCAGCAGTGTTCGAGCCCCCGGGTTGTAGCCAGGGCGGCGGTTTAGCTAACTGGTTGTAGCCAGTGTAGCGGGCATTCAGTGCCACAGCTGAGATTGGTTGTAGCCGAGTCTCAGGGTCAACGAGTGGTTGTAGCTACTCGGAGATACAGACCAGTTAATGCGAAGTAAAAAGATGATATAATATATACATATGCTTGATTCATTAAGTGGCGAGTTGTTGAAAAGCAACTTGCGGAATGGATCGAGGCGTGAGCCTCTTTCCGACAACTAAAATTTGGAACTCACTAGTGTTTGCAAAGAAAAGAGTTTAATAAGGCAGTCTTTCGCAAATAAACCCTTAGCCTTTCTGTCTGACCGACATGGCATCTTTTCCGGCTTGCTGAGTACGAAAGTACTCACCTTGTTCATATATATGTATAGTAGGTTTTGGAGAAGAAGACGAAGATCCGACTGCTGCCGAGTTCCTCCAAGACCAGGCCGACTACGAAGACTTCTGAAGGTTTCGAGCCTAGTTCCCAACCGAGCCTGTGGTGTAGTTTTGCTCAGCTTCCGCCCTGTTTTGCTGTTCACGCTAGTTTACCTGTTGATTATTTTTGCCCATCCCGGGTCTGTCCTGAATGGATCTCCTTGTACATATATGTAAACACCCTGTTATGTATTATTGTAACTCTGTTGTATCATTGTGTGCGTACCCGACTACTGATCCTGGATCGGCAGTTGCAGTATGCACATGGTGGCCTTCCACCTAGTCGGGGAGGTGTCACATCTAGCCCCCTCCCCTCAGCCCGCGCTTTTGTTTCTTTTCCCATCCTCAGCGCTAATATATTATTCTTTTAGTTGATTATGAAATGCAATTTGCAGTTAGCTTAGTTGGTGGAGGCATGCTGTGGGAATATGCAGGTCATGGGTTCGACTCTCTGAACCGACGTATGTTGAATTTTTATGTATTTCCATTACTCCTAGCCATGAATCTTGGCATGATCGGACGGTCACAAAAATCTCCGAATTTATTTCTCGTATCCACCTAGCACCAATCTCCGTGTGATCCGATGGTAAAAAAAATAGCTGAAAATAACTAACAAATCATATATATGCTATTTTTTATTTTTCATAATACCTTATACTAGTTTTACTAGTGATGTATACTACATATACTATAAGTGTAAATTTTACTAGCATAGAGCGAATCGAAGCCGTTGGATCACTAGTTTGATCCACTAGTATATTATAGTATTTTGTGCAGTAAATGAGCTCTTGAGAAATTATGGTCGCAGACACTGATCCTCCGTCTCTGTGTCTCTGATCCTTTGGTTTCTAAGATGAATAATATGACAGACAACACAGGCACCTTGATTGGCGGGGGTAACTACTTAATTAATTAACAATCGTTAAGCTCCTATGAATTTATTCATCAGCTGGCGATCATCTAATAAATATCTAACGATCACAAAAGGAGAAGGAAACCCCCCAAAACTGCAGCACTTAAGCAGCATAAATCTTCTCTTTCGCAAGCTGATTCTCTGAAGTTTTCTCTGAACTTTGCATGATTCGCTACAGTATTCCTCTGTTTTCCGCTCTGCCTGTGCGTTGTGGTGTTGATCCTGGTTGCAGATTATCTGGGTGCCAGCTGATAAGGTTGCGCTCCTCGTAGAGAATTATCAGTGCCGACTCAAAGGCTCAAGATACAAGCCGGCATTGATAGTTGAGAGTATCAGTGCCGACATAATGAATGATCAAATCTAGCCCGGTTTGAGTGGGCACAGATTCTTCATAAGTGCTGCAAGGGGGCGACCAAAGCTACGGCCATCAAGTTTCTGAATTCCTCAGGATATTGTGAATTGTGCCACCTGCTCGAGTCTGGAGTGTAACTTATTCATTAGGTACAATTCTATTAAAAAAACTTTTAAAAAATCATTTGTGATATTGTGCCACCCGCTTGAGTCTTAAACCATGTATGACACAAAGCCGCCCAAACAATATCTCTCTCGGGGAGCAAAAATCTGACTTTGTAGGCTTGATACACAACAACATTGTTAGAGTGCTTCTATTGTCCTCCTCTTTAACATTTCAATTTCAAATCTTAAATGATGCATAGTTAATTCTTAGACACTTGAGATTTTGTTTATGTATTATTTTTTCTCTTGTTCTAATAATTTAACGTCGACTTTTATTTGAAAGATTTAGCTTGAAAAAAAAATTAGTTGCATTGGCTTCAGTGACTGCTTTGCCTTTATGGTTCAGCTGTGACGCTGATGACCTTGTTTAAGGCTCTTTTACCATTGGTTGATTGGCTAGCCGGAGACCCTGCGTGACTCGATGCTAGTCGTGCATGCTACGACACTGAGCACCCCACGATAGCTTGCTACGACCCCGTGCAATATAATAATAATTTTTTTATTTTAATTTGTTAACACGCTCGAATGATTTTTTTAATCTGAATGGCTTACTATAAATATGGTTCCACATATATAAGCTACAGAAATAATCTGGAGCTACACCAAATTAATAAGATAATAAATTTACATAGATGTTCTTGCTATTTTAAAGGAAAATTTTGAGAAATTTCTCTAATTGATTTATAGCTTTAATGAACCTATACGTAATATGTTAAATGTCCTAGATATTAGCTATGGTTATTTGTATTTATATGTACGGTATATGTCATTGAGGTTTTCAATTTCTATTTTTTTCCTATTCTTGTAGGGACATGCATTTTTTTAAAAATTTTAAAGTAAGTCGATCATCAGTGTGAATTTTATTTATTTCTAACATTGTACATCTAATTGCAGTGTATATGTTAATAAAGTGACATATATAGGATGATACTCCGTATAATCTATATTGCTAATTGCCCTGGCTCTTTACCACTTGATGA